>CAMOHE010054453.1:0-41173 GCA_946598075.1 Artocarpus hirsutus | reverse complement strand
TGCATTTAAATTCAGTTTTGGATGTACTTAGAAAAGAAAAGTTATATATTAACTTGAAGAAGTGCACCTTTTGCACCAATAAGCTTATGTTTCTTAGTTTCTTTATGAGTGCACAAGGAATACAGGTTGATGAAGACATGAATTGTGCAATTCAAGAATGGCCAACTCCTACAAGTGTAAGTAATGTTCAAAGTTTTTATGGATTCGCTAGTTTTTATAGAAGATTCAAGAAAGACTTTAGTAGCATTGCCGCACCACTTACTGAAGTCATCAAGAAGAACGTGGGATTCAAATCGGGTGACGAGCAAGAAAAGGCATTCCAATTAGTTAAGGAAAAATTAACTCATGCTCTTTTACTTGTTTTACCAGATTTTACTAAATCTTTTGAAATTGAATGTGATGCTTTAGGAGTAGGTATAGGTGCCGTTCTTATGTAAGTAGGAAGACCAATTGCATATTTTAGCAAAAAATTGAGTGGGCAGCCTTAAACTATCCTACATTTGATAAAAAGTTGTATGCATTGGTTTGAACATTGGAAACTTGGCAACACTACCTTTGGTCTAAGGAATTCGTGATTAACACCGATCATGAGTCATTAAAGCATTGAGAGGCCAACACAAGTTGAATAAGAGACATGCACCGTGGGTGGAATTCATTGAGACATTTCCATATGCATCCGGTACAAGAAAGGTAAGAAAAACATAGTTGCTGATGCATTTTCTTGAAGGTACACACTAATCTCTACCCTTGATGCAAAATTACTTGGTTTTGAGCATATTAAAGAATTGTATCCTTTAGGCCAAGATTTTTGTGAAGATTTTTGGGCTTGTGAACAAAACACAGTGGGTAAGTTCTTTAGGCATGAGGGTTTTCTATTTTGGGAGAATAAGTTGTGTGTGCATAATTGTTCTTTGTGAGATTTGTTAGTAAGGGAATCCCACAGTGGAGGGTTAATGGGACATTATGGAGTTGTTAAAACTTTAGGCGTTTTACAAGAACACTTCTATTGGCTACACATGAAAAGAGATGTTGAGAGAATTTGTGGTAGAAGTGCCACTTGTGGGCAAGCAAAATCTCGAGTGCAACCCTATGGTTTATGCACATCATTACCCATTCCTAGTGAGCCTTGGATGGATATTTCAATGGACTTTGTGTTAGGTTTACCTAGGTCAAAACGTGGGAAAGGTTCAATCTTTGTAGTTGTAAATAGATTTTCTAAGATGGCACATTTTATCCCATGTCACAAAACTGATGATGCTTCTCATGTTGTTAACTTGTTCTTTAAAGAGATTAGAAGATTACATGGTATGCCCAGAACAATTGTTTCAGATAGAGAGGCTAAGTTTTTGAGTTACTTTTGGAAAACCTTGTGGTGTAAGTTAGGGACTAAGTTATTATGTTCTACTTCTTGTCATCCGCGAACTGATGGTCAAACCAAAGTAGTTAATAGGACTTTATCTACATTGTTGAGGGCAATTATTAAAATAAAATAAAATAAAACTTGGGAAGAGTGTTTACCACATGTTGAGTTTGCATATAATAGTATTGTTCATTCTGCTACTAAGTTTTAAACATTTGAAATTGTTTACGGTTTTAATCCTTTAACTCTATAGGATTTAATACCATTACCTTTATCTAAACGTGCTAACTTAGATGGAAAGAAAAAGGCTAAATTTGTTAAGTAGATACATGAGAAAGCAAGACTCAACATTGAGAAGAAAACGGAGCAATATGCAAGAAAAGCACACAAAAGGTGAAAGTAGCAAATCTTTGAACCTAGAGATTGGGTTTGGTAGCACATGAGACAAAGGCATTCTAGGTTACTTCCTAGGGGAGATGGACCTTTTCAAGTCTTGGAGCGCATCAATGACAATGCATATAGATTGGATCTACCAGGCAAATATAATGTTGTGCTACTTTTAATGTTTTTGATTTAACTCCTTTGATGTAGGTGATGATTTGAGGACAAATCCTTTTCAAGAGGAGGGTAATGATGAGCACACAACTAATTCATGGAGTAAGGATCCAATTCAAGTTCCAATTGGGCCGGTTACAAGGTTAGAGCTAAAAGATTCAAAAAACATCTTAATGGGCTGATTCAAAGCATTTGGACTAAGACAAATGATTGCAGGCCCAAGGGTGAAGAAAAACACCTACAACAAGCTTGGATTATCAAAATTCAAGTATTGGAATAATTTAGAAAGTTTCATTTGTTATTTAATTAGCACATGCCAATTCAAGATTCAAGAAAGTTTCCTTTTTCAAGCTAATTTCTCTTTTCTAATTAGTTTCCTTTTTCTAATTTAAGAAGTTTTCTAAATTGTAAGGTTTGTTGCCATTTTAAGTACTTTCCTTTTATTATTTATTTTTTATTTTTTATTTTTATTTTGGTTAGTTCTCCGTTTGGTTACTTTCCCCTTTGGTTAGTTTCCCATTTGGATAGTTACTCATTTAATTACTTTCCTGATTTCTATTTTAGGTGCCTACCTTTGAAAAAAGACCTGATTGAGATTTAGTTTCCTATTTTTTTAAATCCTATAAGCGCCAATTTAGTTTCCTTTTATGGGAATAGGCGTGTAACTTAGGGAAAGTTGAGAGATTAGGTTGATTAGGTGTCATGAATTATAAACTTAGCATAACTTAGTTTCTTTTATAGAATAGGAGTTTTATTTATTGGGCTGATTGATTAGGATTTAGTTTCCTTAAATTTGTTAATCTTCTTGTATTATAAATAGCCATTGGCTCAATGAAATAACACAACTCATATTTTTTATTCAAACTTTATGAGATAAAAATTCTCTTTGTTTTCTTTGAGAACTTTTTGAAATGGTGTTTAACTTCAACTTATTAATTAAACGTTTATATTTGATTGTGACGTCTTCATTATACCAAGGTTCTTACTTTACTATAAGCAACAGAACGCGGTTTTATACAAACTTGTTTTCAAAATGATCTTGAAGCCTTAGTTGGTTCAAGGGTCTCATCACATTATTCGCGGGGTTCGTATCAATTTTATTATTATTAATATAAATATTATTATTATTATTATTCCTTTTAATTATTTTATTTTTCTCTTTTGCACACTGAAAGGGGACAATATGGCAATTCGGAATTAATTTGAAGACAAGAATGTCAAAAGGAGGAAGTAAAATTCGAATTAAAAGCAGCTATGAACGAGGACGTGGAGCGCAAAGTCAAGCATCCATCAATTGCGGCGTTAGTCGTCGGATCAACTCCTAGAACGGCCCAGATTTCCGCGTGCACAACGCCTCATTCACCAACACGTTAGGGGACATCCACAACAGAAGTCTGCCACTCGCAGCTCGACACTCAGAACAGAGCCGAATAAAGTGTAGCGTGCCTCATTTTCGTCAAGTGTTTACCCCGTTCCAACGAATCCTAGAGCGCCACGTCTCTCCTCAGCTCACTAAGCCGATAGCTGCCGCCACGTGCCCGGGCTCTCATAAGCCCTTGGCCGACTTTCCCTTCTGCTCTGTGGTGATCGGGAATAAAAATAGAACAGCATGCCATTTTCAACAGAGCCCGAGGAGAACAAGGCCCATCTTTGGGGGGGTTTTTTGGGAGTTGAAAACCAAAGGAAAAAAAAAATGAGAAAAAAGAAAAAAAAAAGAAAATAAACATTTAGTTAGGTTTTTATTTCAGTCTTAGTTTTTGTTTTTGTTTTATATTTAGCTATTTCTTTTCCCTTTTGAGACACCATTGAAGGACATTTTAGAGCTACAAAGAGGAAGAAGAAAATTAGGGAAGAGGGAAGATTGTAGTTTGTGACACTTCTACTTTGGTGCTTTCTTCTATATTTTTATTTTTTTAAATCTTTGTGTATTCTAAACATGCTTGAATATTGGAGTTGTTTAATTTTAATTTTCTTTATGCATTAGTTTTATATTCTAGGGATTTCAATCTAGCTTTATTTTTATTGCTTTGATTTTTCATTTATTCAAATTATTGTGTTTGTCTAATTATGTTGGATAATTATTCGATGTGGTGTTAATACTTCTAGTTGACTGATTACCAATTAGTCTATTATGAAGCCGTGAATTGCTACCGAGAGGAGGATTTACACGCTAGGCCAATTATAGAATAATATAATTTTAACACGATAGGAATATACCTACTATGACTATGTAACCATTAGCGGAATCATAGATCCTAATAAATTCTATTTAATTGATAAACATAGGAATATAGTTTACTAATTAATATAGAATATTTCTAAATGACTACCAGGAGGCGCTTTTGGTGTGTTTAAGAGATTTCAACTTTTATTAAACTAGATAACAATTAAGGCGATTAATGAACGCTTAATGATATGATTCGGTGAAATTAAATTCCTAGAGCATTTCTTTTATTTTTATTTCATTTCATTACTTTATTAAGTTTATTTAATTTATATTAATTTAATTTAGTTTTATTTTTATTTTTTATTGATTATTCAAAGAATCCTAGACTTAATAAAATTTTAGTAATTAATTAATATTAAACGTAATCTCTATAGGAACGATATCTATATTCTGCTATACTTTATTACTTATACGATTCCATGCACTTGTGGATTTTCAATGAGCAAGTTTTTGGCGTCGTTGTCAGGGATTGTTTTTATTTAGTTTTGGTTAATATCAATACCAATTAACTCTAAGATTAATTTGAATCTTTTTATTTTGTTTCATTCTCTTTTGTTCTTATTTTGTTTTAGTTGTTTATTTTGAATGAGGTACTTAGAGATGTTTCATCCAAAGTCCTCTTAAAATTTGCACAACAAGATTTTTGAACCATTCTATAGTGTTTTGGTAGAGCTACAAAGAATCACTAATTGAATTTCCCCACCACAATTTCTCCAAGAAGTGCCAATTGGAAGTCTTCCTCAATAACTTATGTAAAATAACAAGAAATTGGATGGAATGTGGAGATGCTACCACCATTTTTTACTAAAGATCTATCGATGAAGCCTACTTTTTATTGGAAGACATGACCAAGTTTTATTTTTGAGATTAGAATTGTTAATGAAACAACTAAGGTTGGGACGACAATTCCAACTCTATGGAGCCATAATTTGACACCCAACCTTAAGAGATGGAAGCATCCCCTCAACTACTAGCTTTATTTGCTCAAACTAGAGCGGTTGGATGATATTCGATGGGAGAGGTTGAACATAATGATATAGGAATAATTTGAAAATGTGCAACGAATGGCGGTAATAGTGGATCTCTTTAATGAATTTATAGCATCCACCCTTACCATAGATGTTTTAATTAAAGACATACAAGATTTCTACTTTGAGGAGCCAACACCAAAAGAGGAGCACTTGGGATGTTTGACAAGGACTCTCTAAGTTAGGATGGGACACAAGACTTGGTCATAGAAGAAGAATTGAGAAAAGAAGTCTTAGGTCCTCAACCTATGTTGCCATCACTAGTCATCCAAGATCACATTTATGAAGATTTAATGTGGCCAACACCTCCTTTACCATCTTTAGCATCATTCCTTCAAGCCAACCAAGCACATCCAACAAAATCAAGTTATGTTGGAGCGACAAGTTGAATACTTCCATATCTTGCCAAGCTTGAGAGCATCACATCACATGACCTATATGTAGTATTGTATGACATCTACTATGTGCGGAAGCCTCTCTTGATGAGTGCTTCTCCAAGCGTCAAGCTAATGACTTAAATCAAGAACTTCTTAGGAAGGAGCCCAAGTTTAATAAACTTTTTTCTTATTTTCTTCAAATTGAAATTAGTTTAAGTTTTAGTTTTTTTTTTCCTTTTATTTTCTCTTTTTCTTTTGAAGGGAAAGTGGTGGAGCAAATGGGAGTTGGAGCTGCAGGCAACGTTTAATGAGCTTTAAGGACATCAAACCAAGCCTAAGCACCAACGAGCACCAATGAGAGGAGTCTTCTTTAAACTTTTCTATTTTTTGTACTCTCTTACACATTACGGATTTTGTGTATATTAAGTTTGGAGGTAATATTTATGATGTCCCATCTTTTCGTGCTATCACTTAACTTTCTTAAACATTATTTCTTAACTTATTTCTTACTTAGTAAGAAAATACTGGGTAAATTTTTTTCTTTAAACATACTTAAAAATTGTTGTAACTTCCATTACAATTGAAGTTAAGACATAGCTCAACACTTGACTTTAAAATCATTCAAAACATTTCTTAAACTCATTAAGAAACATTTACTTCTGTAAAAATTTTTATTAAAATATCTTTTCAAACTTAGAAAAACTTTTCGTTAAAACCACGAAAACCTTTTTTTCTTTAAATAGTGGAAAATTGCAGTTGTAGTATCCATGCCCAATCTTCGCATATATCACTGCAACATCGATCTTTTCTACCAGTCATATTGGTCCTTTGTAGAACTACCTACAGCATGCAGAAACTTGTAATGAGCTTTCGCTTAGTAAGTTTAAACATAATCTCACAAAATATTTAAAACTTTTTTTCATAAAACCTTCTTTATAAACCTTTTTATGTAAACATTTTTCATAAAATGTATTTCATGAACATTTCTCAAAATGTTTTTTATAAACATATCTCATAAACATTTCATGGAAAGAAATGCAAGCAGAAACACAATTCATTATTCCTTTTATGCTTATTTATGAACATCCATTTATAAGCTTCTTAATATCGTTCATAACTTACTTAAACTTCTTATCATCATTCTTATTTTTCCTTTATCGTGTTAAATTAAGTGTTTGTAGCAATATCATCAATCATGAGAACATAAACATAATGCTTCCCTAGTGGAAGACTTAAGACTATCAAAAAACAAAGTCATAACTTTAACATAACTTGTATATCTCACATCAAGGAGGCTGGTACGACATTTTAATTATCATATTTGATTTACCTTCTTGTCAACTTTAATGAGCATGTCAAATGCTAAGATATTATATGCTATAACTTGACATTTAAACATTAGACATAGTGAATGCAAACATGTTGCAAAACATGACTTGATCTTTAAAACATTTTGCATAATAAATGCAAACATACTATAAATATATTAATTACGAATATATTGCAAGTCATGACTTGAACTTTGAAACTTTAGGCATAGCAAATGAAAACATAAAACATATTCAAAGCATTTGAAATTCATTTTTTTCATGTTGTAGGTGAGATTTGAAACTTACCTAGATAACGCTTTAGTGTCTCCATTTCATTCTTTTTCCTTCTATTAGTTAGCTTTGTGTACATGAAAATTTTCAAGCCTTTTTATCCTCCTCAAGAGCGCATGAACTTGACCAATCCTTGAACTTGATTTAAAGTTAGATTGGAGGTTGAGATTTTGAAAAATATTTGAGAGAAAGCTTAGAGGGGCTATCAGTTTTTCTCTAAAGTTTGGAGCTTGTTTTTCTCATATTTGCATGAAAAATGATGGAGACCAAAATATCATCTTTTTCTAACTTTGATGACTCACCTACATTAGTCATCACTTAAATATTTTTGTGGTAAAATTTTGGCTCTATTTGCATGATGAAAACCAAATACACCAAGGGGAAAATGTGGCTTAATTCCTGTCTTTTGGGTGTCCTATGATGGGTCCTACATCAACTCTTTAGTTCAAAAATGCCCTTGGGTACTAAGGACTAAAATGCAAAGAAACTTTGCTTCCCCTCCACTTGCCACAACCGGTTCTTCAAGGGAAAATGTGAAAAAATTTCCACCTTAGGGGTGTCACCAAGTGGCTTCACATCATCCTTTTAATAGTCTAAATTTAGATTGATAATTTTTTTCCTACACTACTGGTACACTTTTTCAGTATTATTATAAACTTGCATAATATTCCTTACTCATCCATATCCTCGACACATTATAATTCTTATACTACTTAACTTTATATAGTCTGATTTCTACACTGCATTACTTTTGTAGTCTAATTTCCATATTGCTTAACTTTATTAGTGTAATTTCTTGCAGCGTATTACTTTTGCACATACTACATTACTTATTAGTATAATCTTTATACTGTATTATTTTAATACTGTATGATTTTTCATATTTCTATATAGTATTTTCCTTAAAACTGTATTTCTGTCTTAGCATTTGTTGCAACACATGTTGCAACAATGAAGCTTTCTAATTTATTTTTACATCATTCCTTTCTTGTATAAGATTATAGCATGATTTTAACCTTAGAAATCCTATTTTCACTTTTATGGACTTTGTCATAAAAATTAAAATAAAATAATTACCCTTGTGACACTCTTCATGCTCTTAAAATACTTAACAAATTCTCGAGCGTAAACTTTAGCTTACAAAATTTATAATTTAATTACTTTAACATAACCTTTTGATTATTGCATTTATGATGCACTAGAAATACTCGAATGTTAAAATACTAAACTTTTGTTGTTGGTTTTTCATTTTAAAAAAAATTAAAAAAATTTAAAAGTTTTGAATAATTATAGATTTTTGTGTTATCTTTAGTGATGTCTTCAAGGCCATGATGAGAACCTCAATTGGAAATTCTGCATTACTTGTGGAAAAGTATGAACATTGCTTAAGTTTGTGTTTAATTCTTGAGTTAGTTTCAATTTGATTGTGATTGTATTGAGCTCCGTGCCTAATTATGTAGCCACTATGACTATGTAGCTAATAACGAAATCATAAAGTCTAATGAATACTAAATAATAAGTAGACAAAAGAATATAGTTTACTAATTAATATACAATATTTCTAACTGACTACCAAGAGGGGCTTTTGGAGAGTTTAGGAGATTTTGGCTTTTACTTAACTAGACAACACAATTAAGACGACTAATAGACATTTAGTGACACAATTAGGTGAAATTGAATTCCTTGAGTGCTTTCTTTTGCTTGATTTCATTTCATTAGCTTCATTTAGTTTCTTTAATTTTTGTTAATTTAGTTTAAGTTTTATTTTCATTTTTAATTTATTATTCAAATAATCATAGAGTTAATACGATTTTGGTAATTAATTAAAATTAAACACAATGATTGTGGGAATGACATCTGTACTCAAGTATACTTTATTACATGTACAATTCTATGCACTTGTAGATTTTCAATGAAAATTATGTTTTTAAGTTGGTTTAGATTAGGTATATTAATTATTTTAGTATTGTGTAAAGTTGTAAAAAAAATTACAAGTTTTTCCTCAAGATATCCATCTTTTTCTTGAAAATCAAATTGTTGGTTTCGAAAAAAGAATTTTCACAAAAATATCGAAAATGTAGATATGGGTGGAACATATATGACAAAAATTTTCTCAAAATTTTTATAAAACATGGTATAAATTATATTAATTTAACACTAAATGAATATATGCATGTAACGCCCCCTTACGTATGTCATAGATGTCATTACATTTATTCTTTGTGTCATTATTTAAGATAAAATATTTGATTGAAATATAATTTGGAAACATACCCTAGGATCCATACATTCATTTTTTTATTAATAATTTACTTGATTATAAACATTTTTTAAATAGTTATCACACCAAATAGTAAAACCATAATTTTCAATAAATACAACACAACATTTAATATCTACTTGCACAGTTTGGTAGGCCGAACTTCGGACTTCGGCAGGCCAAACTTGACGACAGTCCAAACTTTAACCACCGACAGGCTGCCCGAGGCTCTACAAAACAGGGTTTAAAAATTGCTAAGATCGGTAGGGCGATATTGGCACCGATAAACCGACCAATAATGATCAGCAAGTCGAACTGCTGTTAAAAAAAATTATTTATTTAAAACAAGTCTCAATATTTCAAATGCGAAAGACAAATAATAATCCTTTAAAGCTATAAAAACATAGTTCAAATTTTAAAAACTATTCGAATAACTATACCCAAATAAATTAACATACTCAGAAAGGAAAACATATTTATTAACTTTTAAATTCTTCCTTAGCGTTCTTCTATTTTCAATTCATCTTGCATAACTCACATGCCTTTTCTTGCCCTCCACCTACTCCAAAATTTTATTACCCTTATCTACAACAAGATATAAAACTGAATAAGCAAAAGCTTAGTAAGTGCATTTCATATCTCACAACGTAAAAACATTTTATGAACATCATCACCATATGCATCATCATAATTGTACACTAAGCACAGTTTCATATAAAACATATCTTTCATTACATTATCTATATTAAAACTTTGTTCATTTTATTTTAGGGCCCAAGTGTTGCACCATTATCATCATCATTGGCGCGCCATTATGAGAGGAAAGGGGTAGCAAATCCCAAACCAAACATGACATCATAAACATAAACATAACATACCATGGGGGTGTGCAACACTTATTTAGGTGATATATATGTATATTTATATATCTATACTTTTATACTTTGGAAAAACATCATCATCAAAACATGCATAAATTTCTTTACATTAAAACTTTCATAATAACACATCATGTATAATCGTCATGAGAAACTATCATAAAACCATCATGAACATAGATTTTCAAACTTTTGTAAATTTCTTCATGTTGTAGGTGAGAATGTACTTACTTGTTCAGCTTACTTAACCTTAATTGTAGGTGATTTCGCCGCGATCTTGATTTGCTCACTCCTTAGTGTGTTCATATGATACATTCATTTAAAACAAAAATTAACATTTATGTTCATTAAATCATTCAACACCACATAACATCTTCCAAAATCATATTACATCACACATACATCCTACTCTTGAAAACATTAATTCATAATATGTTTCATTAACCTTTAAAACATTAGAACAAAACTGTCAACACAAGTGCTATCTGACCGTTATGAATTCATAGCTCAGTAACTTAAAATTCATACAAAATTTAAGCGTCAAACTTGGCAGGGTCAAAGTTAATATATAAACATAATATCGTAATTTTTCATTGGTCATAAAAATTGTTTTTGGCATCTAAAACAAGTCACAAATTCATGATACAAAATATGCCAACATAACTGACACAATGTGCAGCCCCAATTAACACTCCTAAACTAAATTATCTACTTCACAAAATAATCTCATACAATTTCTGTATATGGGAGACATCTAAAACTATAACATATTCAAAAATTACCTTATAATAAATTCAACACTATCCAAAAATGTGCACTAAAGTTAGAGACATAATTATCCTCAAACATATCTGGCAGTGAGCATCCTTTGGTAATTATTTTCAAACAATTTTCAAACAAATAACATAAAATTACTTTGACTCCAAAATTTTAAGGGCAACTTAATATCATACAAGTACAGTACCACAAAAAAAAATTCTCATCATCAAATAAAATCATTTAATCATACAAAAACATCACACAACAAGAAGTCCAACAATTCATAGACAGAACAGTCACAAAAACCAAGTCTTATTGAAAATTCAATAACACATAAAATATCCATCATATCATCATGAGACTTTTCATTTCGACACTTGATATACACATGAATATGTTTGCCAAATTTCGTGTAAAATATCATTCATTTGCATTATGAACAAAAACTATATTTTTATGCAACATGACCAATCAGTAGTAATTTTCAGTGAGTGGCAGAGAGAAGAAAATTCATAACTCAACATAGCAAATGCAATTAGTGTGAAATTTTGAGAGATAACACTTAACATATACATGAATAACATATTAAAATTTTAGAGAAAACAGAAATTCCTAGACAAAGTTATAGCAATCGAATTACAAGAGGAAAGTACATTTCAGAAATAAACCGAGAACAAAGTCTTACCTCAAAACAATACTTCTCAAATTTCCTTTGAATTCAACCAAAAGAAAACTCAAATTTCATTCAATTATTGGCAGCAAAATTGAAGGAGGGAAGAGGACGAAATCGTGGAGAAGAGGAGAAAGAGGAGAGAGAGTGTGAGAGTGTCTAAGATAGCTTTGTGGGAGTGAGAAAATTTGCGTGAAAATAATTGAATAAGGAATGATTCTCTCTATGGTAGAACACATATTTTTTTAATGTGGAATTCACGTGTTTGACAAAGAACATTAAGGGAAAGTCAAAAAAATTGCTCCACTTACCATATTTCTCAATTTAAAAATAGGAAATCTAATCAAACACCTAATCATTCATAAAAGTTAAGCATTTTATTACCTAAAATAAGGAATCAAACCAAAAATATGTCAATCAATCAAAATCTAATCATCCAGTTATATCCAATCACAATAATCATCCTTGTCATAAATTTTGGAAAATTTTTGTTGATTGCTCGTCAGTTGTCTTCGGCCTACTGGCCACTCAATTTGGCCTGCCAAAGGCATGAGGTCTGGCCTGCCGATTAAGTTCGTCGCCCTGCTATTCCGTGAGGGACAATCTAGCCTACCGAACTTAGAGGATCGGCTTGCTGAACTGTTATACACAGCAAAATATATCAAAACATTAATTTAAAAAAATATATTATCAAACATACAACGTAAATGATATGAACACCTTAAGCACATCAATTCCACGTGACCGTCACCTGTCATAATCCTCATAATAAAAAAAAAGTCAGTAACATTATATCGTATATCAATAAGAAAATTAGTTAATGTCGTTATTCATTTGACATAATCTGTTACATGAAAATTGACGGGTGTTACAATGCAAACCTTTGCTTACATGAATGAAGAGCAGAAATTGGAATTCTTCTAGAATGTATGGACATTTTCAAAGCATAGCCACTGTCTTCCTTGCCTAGTCCTCGGCATTGGATGGACTAACTTATGGGCATAGATGGAATTAAAAGTTTTTAAAGATCACTCTCTTATTTACTCGTTAATCTCAACGCATGAGCAAAATGAGACTTTGGATGAAGAACACATCTTTTTCTCTCTCTATACACGTCTAATGGAGTTTTTTTTTTTTTTTTTTTGTTAGAGTACTCTCAATCTCTCTACGATTTTCAATTATGTAGAGACTGAATAAGGGAGGTCTCTTTTTAAAAAAAATTAGAGGCTCAATTAACTTTGAAAGTTTCTTTTATTTTAATTTGAATGTCAAATATTTAATTAAAATAAAAAGCACAATATTTCTTTTCCTTATACTGCTATTGGTGCCACACATAGAGGGGTTCTTTGTGCACATGGTGCCAATCATCAAGCTGTGAAGGAAAAAATATTGCTTGTTATCAAATCTTATTTGTTTCTAAATTTAACTTTCCATATTTGAATTAAATTACATTTAAAAAAAATAGAAATTCTAAATATGCAAACTTTGTAAATAAGCTTTGAACTGTATAAAAGAACATTTGCCTCTATAGTATGTGCCACACACTATAGGACCCACCTATTGTGTGTCTTCCAAACTTAATTATTTATTATAAAATAATCATATTCTCCAGTGACTATAAATTAATTTATTTTAAGTGATATTTAATTTAGAATTTCATATTTCTAAATTAAATAATTAAACCAATAGTTTCACTTGTACAAACAGTATTTACAAGGATGGCAGAGGGACTAATAGACTCATAATTTCAAGCTTCAGTAAAAACTAATATATTGATTAAAATCTTTAATTAATACATTTTTTTCTTAATACTTTGAATAGGTCCTAGGAAAATATTTTTTGGAAAATGGTATAGTGCACCAAAGCTCTTGTACTAATTTACCCTATCAACACAGGGTTGCAGAAAGGAAAAATAAGCATTTTTTGGAGGTTGCTAGATCAACATTTTTTTTTTCCAACAAAGTTCCCAAGTATATGTGGGGAGAGAAAATTTTAAGTGCTACTTATCTAATTAATAGAATGCCATCTCGAGTTTCAAAATCTCAAATTCTCTTGAATGTGTTCAAAAAATCCTTTGCCATAACACGAATTTTTGTTGAATTGCCATAAAAAAAAACATTTGGCTATGCTACATTTGTTCACAATCACAGCTATGCAAGAGGAAAACTTGACCCTAGAGCAATTAAGTGTATATTCATAGGGTACACACTAGTCCAAAAGGGTACAAGTGTTTTGATCCTAAAAAAAAAAAAGAAAAATGCTTGTTACAATAGAATGTAATGTTTTTCTTAAGACAAACCTTATTTTCATGATACTTGTAATGACCCGTCTTTGTGGGCCGTTACTTAATTTGCTTAAACATCATTTCTTAAACTTAATCTTACTTACTAGTAAGAAAAATATTGGGCATTAATTTTTTGCCTCTTTCAAAAATACTTAAAACTATTGAGTAAATATTTACTTTCGTAAAACATTTTAAAGCATCTTTTCAAACAAGAAAAGCTTTTCACTATATAACAGAAATTTTTTTTAACATAATAGAAAACTACTACAATGGTATCCATACCCAACAATGCATCTGTCCCCCTACAACGAGCTCTTCAACTAGTCTTATTGGCCTTCATAAAACTACCTACAGTATAAGGGAACTTGTAATGAGCTTTTGTTTAGTAAGTTTAAACTAATCTTACAAAACAGTAAATCTTGCTTCTTAAAAACTTTTCTTGTAAAAACATTTTCCATTAAACATTTCTCGTAGAACTTCTTTGTTGAAACATTTCTTGTAAAACATTTTCACAAAACTTCTTTTTATCATAAACATTACTTGTAAGAAAAATATTTCTAAAAAGGGTTGCAAACAATATCATAATGCATGATTCCATTTATGCTCATTTATGATCTTTTTACTTTTATTCTTAACTTTCTTGAACTATGGGCGTAAGTGTACATACCAAATGTGCTTGACCATCGAACACCGTGGCCGTAACATAACTTTAGCATGACATTCCCCTTGGATCCGGAGGCTGGTATGATACTTTCTTATCTTAACTTGAGGGTTAGATTACCAATCTCATAATCTTTAGTGAACATGTTATATGACATAACTTAATATCTAAACATTAAACATAACAATTGCAATCACAATGCAAATCATGGCTTAAATCTTAAAACATTATGTGTAACAAATGCCATACATTTCAAATATTTATAAAGCATTTGAAATTCAATTTCTTCATGCTATAGGTGAATAGGTGAGGTTTAAAACTTACCTGTTTAACACTCTACTGTTCCTGCTTTATTATTTTACTTCTATTAGTCAGCTTTGTATCCTATTTAAATGACACCCGACTATTAACTAACTTTTCTTATTATGACCTATTTATTGGTAGCATAACTCAAATGTTAACCTTTCATTCCTTGTGCTTAACCTTATTTTTTATCGATCTACCTTTTTATTGCTTAAACTTTTTGTTCCTTTGTCAAATTTCTCATCTTACTTGATAGTTTCATTACTTAACATGATAAAAAATATTTTCCATCTAAAGGTGTTTTGCTAATTTGGAGGGTCATCTGTTTTAGTAGTTTTATAGAAAATAATGATTTACTCTTAATAGGTTTTTTATAAATCACGTAACTTGAATGCTACGTGACTAAACTTCTCATTTTTCTGTACCATCTTAACACTTATAGGTTATGAAAAAATTCTTGTTAAGGAGTGCTTTCCTAAATTGGACATTTTGGGGTCCATTTTGGGTTTTTTTACAAAAAATGAACATTTTGCCTTAGATGGGTCTTAGAAAACTTTTATGACTTGTTTTAAACCTAAACTTTCAATTCCTTACTACTTTTAAAGTTGTGAAGATCAAAACCTTGATTTTCCTGTTTGCAAAAAAATTATTCAAGCAAAACTTTACCATTTTGACTCGTAATACAAAAATCTTAATGATTTTGTCCTCAATGTGTTTTTCTCAAAAAATTCCTAATTTCCTTTTGGTCTTTCATACATAGATTCAATTGTTGCCCATAACTGCAATAAAAGCCACTTTTACATAGTGCAAATTCTCATTTCATATCATTTTATGATTTTAGCCCAAAAGATAAAATCTTGATTTTAGCCCAAAAGATAAAATCTTGATATTTTTGTCCCTAGAACCAAAAATGCCCATCTTATATCAAAACGTCTATTTTTTTTATAAGGATTAAAACTTACAAAAAGCTCCTTGGTCAAAATCCTTTTATTTCAAAAATATTTTCCTTATTTTAAAATTTTGTGATTAAAATCTTGTAAAACTTATAACTAAAAATCAATACGAAATTTTCATGAACCGTTTGTAATCTTTAATAGTGTTGACGAAATTTACAACTTCTGTATTTTAACTTTTCTTAAAGTCATTCATCTTCATATAGTTTCTAGACGAGTAAAACCTAAATCCACATTTTTTGACTTGATCTAGGAATTCTTGCAGGACTTCTTCATAAAAGTTATCCGTCTCGATATTTCCAATAAATCTCATGTTGAACTTGAAAAAAATTAGCCTTTAAGTGCCTCATGCACTTCAAATTTTGAAAAATGCACTTAAACATACTTTTTACACTTTAACTTTCTTTAATTTATTTTCCCAAGGTTTAATCATATTTAAACCTTTTCAAATACATCATGAAGCACTTAACACTTATAATAATCATGCCATAGCATTTTCTTTTTATGACATGATCCAAAATCATTTTATCGAACACTTAAAATGCTAAAACTTGGTGTTTATTACAAAGTTTGTGATACTTGTCTTTCTAGCATTAAACCTTGATAGCCTTCCTTTACAATATTGTAGACAGTGGATCTATAATCAAATATAAAGATGCTGATTTGGATCATTAGAATTCTATTCAAGGAATTTGGGCCCTCAAATCACCATTAATTGGACCTATTAGCTCTTAAGTAAACGTGCAAGGTCAAAGTGCAATAGACAAAATAAAATAATGCTGTAAAAATAAGAATGTCACACGTAGGATTTATAATGGTTCACTCTGTTAAAAGTGCTACGTCCACTATATTTCACTAGAATAAGAATTTTAAGTACAAATTACAAGATAAGAAATGATTTCAGCAGAGTTTTGGTAAATCGTATTTTTCTCCCCCTATACAATGAAGCAACCATCTCCTTATATAGAGAATAAAGAGTAATTGTGGCTCCCAACCATCTGACGGAGTGGGATAATGCACTAAAAGCAACTGTAGTAATGGGACACATGTCGATCCACGATGGGCTATAAGAATTATGCCTCCCCACGTTTTGGTTCATGATCAGACGTGTTAGTAACTATCAGTTCGTGCCGATAACCATCAACTAGTGGCGATTGATCAAGTCAGACACTTAGAGAGAAGTTTGATTTACTTTCAAGGATCGATGCAATATGGATACAAGCAAGATCGAGTCAATTGAATAAAACAAATTTGATTTGTAGTTTCCATGTTAATTGACCCAATTCGATCTATTAAACTTGTATCACCACAATGGGTCGTCTAGGCTTGTAGACAATTTAGGCCTAATCAAATTGTACCCCAACAGTTAGCATCCTACTCTTTAGTCGATGTAATCGACTATAGGAGTGATCAGAGGTCAAGCTCTAGTCCGATGACTCGTCACCTTGATTGAAATTTCGCATCTATTCTCTAATCATTACCTTTCCTTGGGAAATCACAATGCTCAACTACCTGTAACATATGTCATAATGTGATTGGAAGGCTCAAAATATCTTTGCAGCGCTGACGTATGCATCTAATTTGAAAGGACACCACCTTGGTTTAAGCGAGAATTCGAAAAGATGTGAAACCTTAGCCGTTGGATCAGATGGTTTTGAATTGATCTTAGTCATCGATTAGGCACCTTTGCGCAGTATATAATGTATTTTTTCTCTTTCCTCCTCATTTTGCTTCTTCTTCTTGAACTCAAGGCGATTTCTTTCATTTTCTTAGAGTTTTCCAGCAATTTCTATGCAAAATTTCTCACTTTTCTTTTGATTTTCTTATGATTTTCTTTCCATAACCTTATTTCTCTTCCAATTTTAAGCATTTTGATACCAAATCTACCTTGTTTTTTGAGAAAATCAGTGATGCCCTAGTCTGTTTGGCTATCATGAGTTTAGAACTTGCATAAGTTCTAAAGTTATTCAGATTTTAGGATTCCTCAGTCTTTCGATCTTTAAAACCCTAGATCCCTCTTCAAAAACCTATTTCTGCAAAAATGTCAAAGTCAGTTATCATCGATTAGAACTCAAGCAACTGAATAGTAACAAAAGGGAAATTGATGAAATGATTTGTCAACAATCCATAATCGAATCAAGTTCGAGAGTTGGTGGCACTAGGACAAGCACAACAGCAGTGATCCTGGAGAGAAAAAGAATAAGCTAGCTAGGCCCTCTACCGAAGTTGACGAAATCGAATCATTTGAAAAGAAGAAGTACATCTCTCCTACTAAGGGAGTATCCTATTTCGCGAAAAATCCCAAGTCTATCTTAACTAAAGGGGACTTATCAACTATAAGATCGAAGTTTGGGATTCCATCTTTGATAGAAATTCGACTGCCTTACTCAAATGAACGAGTTGACACACAAAATGACAACTGGTTTTGTGTGTACACTAAATGGTTTGAGCTCAGTCTTCAACTGCCGATCCCCGAGTTTATAATGTAGATTGTTGTTCACTTCTACATCTCCATGACCCAACTCATGCTGAATGGAATTTGCCTATTGATTGCTTTAATGGTACTCATCGAAGAGGTGGGAATAGACTTCGACATCTATGACTTCCTTCGATGCTACTACTTGAAGCCAAACAGCAAAAGCTTGAGTCGCTTCTACTTTGTGTATCAATAGTCGAAGCAACTTATCATAGAATTTGTAAATATAGACAGACATTGGAAAGAGAATATGTCGATCAACCATGATTCCTTTAAACTGACTACTCGATTCCTTTTTCCATTTGCTTTTGGTCACATTAGTAGGCATCATTACTTGTTTATTTCAAGCAGTAATTCTAACTAATCTTAAGCACTATCTTTCTTTGCAGATTACAAGCTGAATCATCCAGCTCCAACTAGCGAAAGGTTCCAAATGGGTTAGATGCATTGCTTGCTCTAAATGGACAAACTTGGGCTAAAATCTTGCAACCCGATCGACTCGGGAAGTCGACAATTTGGAAGTGCTTTAAAGAAATCCCAACAGGTATACCTATTTGATTTCCAAAATGAGTCGATTGGATTTTTGTATGTTGCGGTGCACTTCAGCTGCTATACGGCCAGTCCAAATATATTACTCCTCTATCTGATGAAGTTGTTCTTCTTGTAGAAGCCGTACTATCATCCATGAGGGTAACTCTACCTTCAGTTGGTGAAATGAGGATAAGGAAAGCTACTGAGAGAGCAGCAAAGAGAAAGAATGAAGCTGGTGAGCCATCAGTCCAAAAAGCAGTCCCTCTAATAGATTCATTAGATCTTCCTCCACCCCCTCATTTCGACATATAGCCCCCACCATCGAAGAAAAGGAAAGGGGGTGAGCCTTCCGCTCCAGCCAAAGTCATCAAAACAAGGGTTTCCAAGAAAACTCATGATGTCCTAGAGGACGTTAGCATTATCCAAGACAAGGAAGCGGCGACAAAAGCAGCCATAAATTTTTACTTCAACAAGGATGAGGAGCTTCTTTGTGGAAAGCCATTTTCTTGGCTATATAATAAATCGACTATAGCTATGAGATAGGTAAATCATAAAATCATCTTCATATGGTCTAAGTTCATTTAAGTAGACTCATACCAAATTTTTCTGCCATGTAGGCCCTTTTGCTCCATAATATCTTCGCAAACAAAGCTACTTACAAGTACAAGAAGGAGTTGCTTAAAAATAAGGAGCTTGGAGAAGAGCTTAGGAAGGTTCAGTCTGAGAGAGACAACAACAAAAAAGAACTCGACGAGGTGGCTAACGTGTTGAATAGTTCAAATAAGGGAACTAAGCATGGGTAGTAGCCTTCATTTGGCTAAGAAAAAGATCGAAGACCTTGAGAAAACAGTGGAAGCCAAGGACAAGGACATCGAAGAAATTAAAGAGTAGTTGCTTGAAGTCCACAGCACTTGCTCCTTCAAGGCACGACTCGAGGCTTTAATGGAATTCAAGTTTGGCAAACTTAGTGCCAAAGCAATCGATTAGGAGATCAAGGAATTGAAGGAACTGCTATCCTTGGACGACTTTGGTGTTTAGGACATCAATAAAAGTGGTTCATTCTGCCAAGATATTCCAGTCAAACCTTTTGTCCCTGAAACAGGAAGTAACATGCCAATGACGGGTGGCGAAGTCGTCAAGCCCCCCATTATCGAACACAACGAGCGCGAATATGTTAAAACCATAGAGGGGGGAGATTCTTGAGAAAAACTTTGTTTTTGTTTTTTATATTTGAACAATTTGTACCTCTATTTGTTCAATTTGTGTCGAATAGCTTTATTTTTCCAAACGAAATTTAGTATCAAATTTCACTTCATCAATTCAGCTTCAAATTACTCATACTTTTATACAATGTGTTGGGCGATCATGTACTTTGGCAATCTTGACCAAGAAATTAAAAAGCCATCGAGCTAATGATTGATTAGCATACTTGAAAGAGGCCATGAAATGATAAAATCATTACAATAGTTTAAGTGGATCCAGAAGGATCAATGTATATTGACTGAGCCATTATGATGGCCTATATCAAACTCTTAAAGAGTTGATCGAGCCATGTATTGGCATGGACAATGGAGATGGCAATGTGAGGTCGAACTCTAAGACAGTTGATCAAATTCAGTGCCATGAATATGGCGATATGAGATCAAACTCTAGGAGTGTTGATTGAATCCACATTAGTGTTAAAGCCCTGATGATGGCATCAGTTTATTCAATAAGGATGGGTTTGGATCGAATTGATCGATTCCAAACTTAAGCCATGCAGATGGCATTTCATGAGTAAATTTGGATCGATTTGATTGAGTTCGAAGAGCCATGAAAATGGTGATATGAGATTGTTTGGATCAAGCAGGTTGAGTTTGAAGTTGAGCCATGAAGATGGAGATGGGAGTTTTTGAATTAAGCTAGTCAACTCTGAAGTTGACCCACGAAGATGGCGATAAGAGTGTTCCGATCGAGCTGGTCGAGTCTAAAGTTAAGCCATGAAGATAGCAATGCGAGAGTGTTCAGATCGAGCTGGTCGAGTTCAAAGTTGAGCCATAAAGATGGCACAAATTAGTGACTTGACCCGAGAACAGCTTGTTGGTAATTTGGGTAGGGCAAACTGACCGAGGAGAGTTCTTCAGCTGGTTAGTGAATGGTGGGAGCATGCCTTTGGCAGCTATCACATTTACAAGCCAAGTTCTTACAGTTGCTCTACATTGTTGGCCAATAAAATCTTTGCCTCTTAACTTTGTTGCACAATGACCTTCCTCTTGAGTGGTTGCCACATGAACCTTCATGTAGTTCCTAAATGACCTTTTCCACTTTGTCTTCTCCTAAACAATGGAGATAAGGACCTGTGAAGGAATGCATGTAAAGTCTCTCATTGTTCAAGCAGTATCGTGTAGCTTGGACTTTTATCTTCCTTGCTACCTGCTTGTCTTTACGCAACCATCCATCACGTATATACATCTTGATGGGAATCCTACAATCGTCCATTAGGTCGACATAGTTGGTCTCCTCAATCACCTCAATGCTTGGCTTGACAATTCATTCTAAGGGGATTATGCTCCTCTCACTAACTTTGATTAAGGATCCTAAATTAGTAAGTGCATTGGCTCTTGTGTTATGTTCCCGCGGGACATGCTTCACCTTGAAATGGTCAAACTGGGACCTGAGCTTGCTAACCAGCTTCAGGTATGAAAGCATCTTCTCGACTCAGGCTTCGTAGTCTCCATTTATCTGGTTAACAATTAAAGTGAAGTTGCTCTCCACAACGAGTTTAGAAGCCCCCAGTGTTGGAAGCAAGTCTTATACCTATAACCATAGCTTCGTATTTAGCTTCGTTATTAGTGGCCTTGAATCCTAGTTGAAAACTCTATTCGATTTCTTCACCAGTCAACGACTTCAGTAGCGCTTCCACTCCTGAGCCCTTTTCATTACTAGATCCATTGACCTACACAGTCCATTTCTTCGATCCTAGCTCATCCAGACAATACTTTAATTCAGCAACAAAATCTACAAGCACTTATGCTTTCAATGCTGTCCGAGGCCTATACGCGATGTCAAACTCTGTCAATTCAATAGCCCATTTCGTAAGTCTTTTGGAGGCATCTAGTTTGTGCAAGATAGCTTACATCGGATAAGAGGACAAAACCATAACAGTGTGTCCTTGAAAGTATGAATGGAGCTTTCGCGCTGACATGACAAGTGCAAAGAGCTAACTTTTCAACGATAGAGTACCTAGTTTCGGCATCCAACATTGTATGGCTAACGAAGAAAACTGATTTTTGAACCACATCTTCTTGGACAAGGGCCAATCTCACCATTATTTCTGAAACTGCTAAGTATACGTATAATGGCTCCCCATCTTTTGGTTTTGATAAGATGTGCAGAGTAGTCAATTATCTCCTCAACTCTTGGAACGCTAGCTCACATCGTTCGTTTCATTCGAACTTCATATTCTTCTTGAGCAACTAGAAAAATGAAGGACATTTGTCTATGGACCGGGCAATGAATCGACTTAGTGCGGCGACTCGTCTGGTAAGTTTTTGTATTTCACCTTTTTCCCTTGGTGATGGCATTAATTGAAAAGCTTTGATCTAGTCTGGGTTCGCTTTAATTCCTTGCTTCATCACGAGGTAACCTAAGAACATTCCATTCGCCACACCAAAAGTACATTTCTCTATATTTAGCTTCATCCCATAATTTTGAAGAACGTCAAAGCACTCTTGTAGATGTTGAACATGGAGGTGAGCCTGCAAAGACTTGACCAACATGTCATCAATATATACTTCCATACTCTTACCAATTTGCTGTTCAAACATCATGTTGACCAGAATCTGGTAGGTGTCTCCTACGTTCTTTAAACCAAAAGGCATAACCTTGAAATAGAAAATCCCCTGCTCAGTAATAAAGCATTCTTCTCTTGGTCATCTGGATGCAGAAGGATTTGATTATAACCAAAGAATGCATCGAGAAAGCTTAAAATCTCATGGCTAGCTGTTGCATCGATGAGTCGATCGATATATGGCAACAGGTAACTGTCTTTTGGGCAGGCTTTGTTTACCACTTCCCATTCTTTTTCTTCACAATCACCACGTTGGCGAGCCAATCAGGGTACTACACAAGACAAATAAAACCGGCCTCAAGTAGTGTCACAACCTACCTTTTTCAGGCTATGATATAACACTTTTCTTACTTATATATAGATGAAATACTTAGGAATATATTTTTTAAAAATATATTACACATACAGATTTTACCAACCTTCAAAATACAAATATATACATTTGTTTACATAAACGAACTTCCTTCTACACTATTGTTTTTATACAATCAGTTTCAAAATAATTTAAAATATATTACAATGAAAACATGACTGTGGTGGCATCCATACTTAGTTCTGCACATTACTCATATCTTTTTGCCAGCTCAACAGTGAATTTATTTTGACCTTTTAGTGGGAATACCTATAGGATAAAATACTAAGTAAGCTTAAGCCCAAAAAGTCCCAACACAGCCCATATGCACATTCACTAAAATGCATGATCCAGTTATGATTTCTTATGAACATTCCTTATCCTTATCATGTCTTATCTTTAGCTTGGGCCCAAGTGTTCGTACCATTGCACACATAGGTCTACATGACACCGAGACCATACTATAACCTTAAACTCCTCTTGAGTCAGGAGTCAGTATGACACTCTTCTTAATTCTAGTGATGTATTTACCAGTCCAATGATTATGGTTATCATACGATGTATGAAGTTATATTCACATGTTACACACAAAACATAAATACTCTTGTACTATATAGTACATAGAGGCACATATTTTACATACTCACAGGTACACATCTATATACACACAGGTATACGGCATAATATACACACAGGTACTTATTTTGTATACTCATAGGTACACATTAATATACACACAGGTATATATATGATTGTATACACACAGGTATACATCTTGATATGCACACAAGTATATATATATATGTATACATATACATATCATATTCTATACCTACAATTCCATACTGTAGGTGGGAATTGTACTTACTTGGTTTGGGTTGCTGCACAAGTCGACCTTAGTCCCCTTTTTTCTAGTCTTCTAGGGTCCTGTTTGGCCAATTACAATGCTATGAGCTAAATTTTCACTACTTTCTCTATGTGTCAATACAAAACGATCGTTAATTAATAGATTGAGTTGCATAACTGTATACACCTTTGATATTACGGGTTCTCTTACTCCTATCGTACTTTACCTTATCACCTCTAACAAAGGGCAAAAATCTTCCTAATAATCCCCTTTTCTCCTTTGGAATGTTTCAGAGCGATTCGGATTACTCGTGAAAAAATGACGATTTTGCCTTCAGTGGGCCTTCTTAAATTTTTTGAGCTCGATTGTGCTACCTTAGCGAAAATTGTTGCTTATTAATTTCAAAATAATACCCTGGGGTGTTGTGTTTCCTTATTTTACATCAATGCCCCACTTTAATAAAACTTTGCAATTTGCTCCTATTTGAAAATTTTGACAATTTTATCCCCGGAACTAAAATTAATCTCTTTAAACCATAATTTTTCATTTTTCATAAGGATCATTTTTGCTAAAATATTATACCCAAAATCCTTTTGTAAAATGACATTTTTACCCTTTCAAAATTTTTTCCAATTTTAACAAATTTTTGTAAAAGCAACATCTCACAAACGAACACGATTTTCAACAAACTGTCTATAATTTCTAACAGTTTCGTCGAGATCTACAACTTTTGTGTTTTAACTTTCTCAGAATTCTCACTACTCAAGGGTGTTTTTGGTTATTTTTCAAATCTGTCTAGATAAACTTTTTCTTTGCAATTTAGTCCTTGTGTCATTTCTGTAGAATTGCCACCTCTGTGAAGGCAGTTTCAACCTTTGCTTAAATCATTTTCATGCCAAATCACTATTCTTTGCAAAACTAGCAACAAAATTACAAAACTATCCTATTTTGAATAAACCCACAATTTTCACATTTAACCCCTATTTTCAACAATACCAACATGTCATAAACCATATACCCGTGGAATTCAATCACAATCTTGCTTGAATACCCACATGCTTTTTGAAATAATAAAAATTAAAACAAAAACCCAAATAAACCTTAAGTTTGAGAATTAGAACTTACCCAAAGAAAAATTTGTGATCCTAGCCTTTCCGAGGGCTCCTTTGAAACTTTCCTAAGCATTTTTTTGCATAAAAATACCTTGAATCAAATTCACCTCTTAACCCAAGAAAAACCTAAGGAGAACTTTAAAAAAAGTTTAAATTTTTACCTCAAAAGTTGATAAAATCCCTTGAACTTTGCTTTTTGAACTCAATTGGGGCCAATTTTGCAAAGATTTGAAGTTGAAAATTTTTTGGGGAAATGCTTCTATGGCTGCCATGGGTGAAGGGAGAAGAAAGTGAAAAATTTTGGCTCGTTTTAAACTTTAATCCATGCTTATCTTGTTTGGTGACTTACCAAGTAATCAAGTAGGTTACCTAAGGTGGCTAGGTGTGATTGGGCCACCTTTCATGGCATGGTGGCCTAATAAAATTTTAATGGGTGTCCACTTGGTAGGCCCCAAAATTTTATACAGCATAATTTTTTACCACATAGTATTTTTCTTATACTGTAGTGGTGAAACCAGTGAAAAACATATTCTTAGACTGTAGAAAATATTCTACTTGCCTTTGGTTTATTTTTGGAAGCTATACATAACATTTCTTATATTTATGTTTTCACTTAGTAGTATATCTATACCACATCAAACCCCATTTTTGCACTGGTTTAGGGTTTTAGTAGACTCTCTATCTTATTTATACCTTAATTACCTATCCATTTATATCACAATTCTATAATTAATTATGATATAAAATTCATTTTATAGATATTGTTTACAAATTTTTGAGTATTTACTCTCACAAAATCTATATTGACAATATCCAACATTACATCGAGTTTGTGGAGGAGTTTCCTATTAATACTACTTATTTGTACATTATCATAATTTTTACAGAAAATACAATATTAAGGGTAAATTCATTAATTAAACCCAATCAAATATTAGATTTTATTAATGAATTTCCCTTGGTCATTATAAGTAGTCTCCTTACTTCATCCTTCACGATGTTGTTTCACTCAATTCCAAGCTTTCTCTTCTTTTGCTAGACAGTTTATGGTCTAGATCGATGTTAAGTCGTTGCAAGATTATGTTCGAATCGATTCCTGGCATGTCTGCATGGGACCATATGAAACAATCATTATTAGCTTTCAAAAAATCAACAATTTGGGATTTTACCTCAGGGTCAAGTTGCAACCCAATCTTCACAATGCGTCTCTCATCTCTTGGATCGATTTGAACTTCATCACGCTGCTCCAAAACTGACTCGACACAGTGTTGATCACCCAACCTATTATGCTTAATTGCTATAAAGCTTTCTTTTGCTTCATAACAGTGGCATAGCAGCTCCGTGTTGCTTATTGACTTCCTCTTATCTCTCTAATCCCTCGCTCCATCGAGAATTAGATCCTTTGATGGTATGTTGAGGGGACTGTCTTCATGGTGTGTATCCAAGGCCGCCCTAGAATGATGTTGTGCCCCAAGGGCAATCCATAACAAGGAAAATGGTCATCTTGTTATCGCCCGCTGCAAACACTAGAAGTTTGATTCTCCCAATGGCTGTTGTCACTTTGCCATTGAAACCTACCAATGATGTGTTGGATTTCTCGATCTCCTCTTCATCGATACCCATCTCCTTCAGTGTTGAGAGGAACAAGATGTTGGCAGAACTTCCATTGTCAACTAGTATCCTACCGATCTCACAATTCACAATGTTCAGTTTAATAACCAGAGTGTCGTCATGTGGAGTATCCAGCTCGAATGCCTCGTCACTTCAAAATTAAATAACATGCTCGTCATGTTCATCAGTCAAAGAGTTGACAGTTGCTTGATTAGCTCTTCGCTAGTGTGCTTTCATTTGGTTAGCAAAATCACCACTAAAAATAGAGCCTCTACAAATGGCTCTAATTACCTTTCTAACTGGTGGTGGTGATGGCGTCTTGTCTTGGACTCGATGATCCTTCTGTCCTCCCCTATTTTTGTCAAGCCTGTAAACTTTCCTTCCTTTTTTAGACAAAAATTCCTTCAAATGTACTTTATTTAGCAATTCTACAATTTCTGACCACAATGCTTTACAATAGACCATCAAATGCCCCGTATCTCGATGTAACTCATAGTACTTCAACTGATCACGTGAACAGCTCGGTGCCATCTTGCTTGGCCATCTAACATAATCTTTCCCCTCAAGTTGCGCGACAAGTTCTATTGGGGACACATTCAAGGTGTACTTCGGGGGCGAGAGTGTCTGATCGCTCGACTGTGACTTCTCTTCCTTCCTTCTCCATTCTCTCTTCGACGGCATTCTTGTCTGACCTCTTCGATCAGTTCACTGCTTCTGTACTATTTCGCCCCATCCTATCTGATCTTGACTTCTGGATAATTCTCACTCACATATTTCATTTTCTTCTTCTAGATCAATCCATCCCTTTGCTCCGTTCAATGCTTCATGGATAGTCTAAGGATTGTCGGAGCATATACTGCTCTTGAAGGAGGACTTGTGCAAAAGTCCTTTCTTTAATGCCTCTCTAGTCGTCTCGTCTTTCAAATTTGATATCTCAGAAAGTGCCTTACTGAACCTCGTTATGTATGCTCGTAGGGACTCACTTAGATTCTGTACCACTAACCATAGATCTTTGGTTATCTTGCCATCTTAATGTGCACCGAGTAAGCTTTAACAAATGAATCTGCTATGTCCTCAAAGTTACTAATCAAGTCGATGGGGAGATTATTGAACCATCAAAGAGTTGGCCCCTTGAGGCTCTATGCGAACAGCTTACACATCATCTCATCTAGGATCGAGTCTGGAATATTTGTAGCACTGACCACATTCTTATATTGCACTACGTGGTCCTTTGGATTGAAAGTTATGTCAAAACCGGGCAAACACAAGGTTTTCGTACTTTGGTGGTACGACTGAAGTGATTCTCCTCGTGAGCGGGGTATCTTGAATGTTCTTCGAGATGTCATCCAATGTTGAGGTCTTGCTTGTTGCTTTCAAAACCTTCTATTTGATCTTCTCTTCCACGAGCTTAGTAATCTGTTCAAGCATTTTTTCATCATTTGCTAAATTGACTTTAGAGTTAAAAAGGACATTATTGGAACTTCTTCAAATCGAGCGGTAGGTTCTGTCCTTTTGATTCTGTCAGTTGCATCATCTCATCGGTTGGATTCTACACGAGCATTCTCTGTCATCATAGTTGTTGTCACAGTAGGCATCGCTATGGCTATTAAAACTACTGGTGTTGTTGCTGCTGCTAGAGTTGTTGCTGGTGTTGGAGTCGTGGGAGTATGCAATGGCTACATCCTCCCAATAAGGCTATAAGAGGACTGTTGTCTTCCTAGCTATGGCATCTGAAATTGCCATTGCACCGTTGTCGATACTAGGAATGTAGAATACCCATAGTATGGTTAATAATAGGATTGGGAAGCCATTTGAAAGTTCTAATGGCTAATTTGGCTCCTCAAAGCCAAATTCTCACTATTGAGTTCCTCTAATATTCTGTCGCGCTCTTGAGAACGAGTTGCCTGCTCCTAGAGCAATTTCTTTAGAGCCTCCACCTCTGCTGTAAGGTCTTCCATCTGCTGGTTAGCCTGAGAAGTCATTTCATTATCTTCAATTGGAACGTCTAAAGTGTGTTAGATGTTAGCGTTGTCCTCTATTTGCAGTTGAGCTAAAGATCCTGGAGTTGATGATTTGAAGGCCCCACAGTGGGCGTCAAACTGTAGACGGTGGATCTACAATCAAATATGAAAATGCTAATTTGGATTGTTAGAATTCTATTCAAGGAACTTGGGCCCTCAAATCACCGTTAATTGGACCTATTAGCTCTTAAGTAAACGTGCAAAATCAAAGTGCAATAGATAGAATAAAATGATGCTATAAAAATAAGAATGTCACACATAATAGTGGTTTACTCTATTAAAAGAGCTATGTCCACTATATTTCACTAGAATAAGAATTTTGAGTACAAATTACAAGATGAGAAATGATTTTAGCAGAGTTTCAGTATATCGTATTTTTCTCACCTTGTACAATGAAGAACCATCTCCTTATATAGAGAATAAAGATGAATTGTGGCTCCCAACCGTTTGACAGAGTGGGATAATGCACTAAAAGCAACTACAGTAGTGGGACACATGTTGATCTAGATAGGCTACAAGAATCATACCTCCCCACGTTTCGGTTCATGATCAGACGTGTTAGTAACCATCAGTTTGTGCTGATAACTATCAACTAGTGGCATTCAATCTGGTCAGACACTTAGAGTGAAGTTTGATTTACTTTCAAGGATCGATGCATATGGATACAAGCCAGATCGAGCTGATCGAATAAAACGAATTTGATTCGTACTTTCCACGTCGATTGACTCAACTCAATCTATTCGACCTGTATCACCACAATGGCCTGTCTAGGCTTGTAGATAATATGGGCCTAACCAAATTGTACCCCAACAAATATCCATACCATAATCTATTGAAACCCCACTTAGAACCTAAGGGAAAATCACCAAAATAGTTAGAACATATTAGGATTTTATACCTTCAAAGTTGCTAATCTTATCACTACAATTTTTGAACTTGCTTCCAAAGTGGTTTTGAAGTAATTATTATCATTATTCTTATTACTATTATTTGTAAAATATTGGGAGACCATGGGGGAGAATGGCCAGTTTCATGGAGAGCCAAAATGGGTGTGTTTTCATGGTTCATGCAAAAAAAAAAAAATTGATGAAGACAAAGGCTTATCTTATCATTTAAGCCCTTAAGCAAAAAAAAAAAAAAAAAGACTTAATCCAGGGACCATTTTGCAAACAAAACTTTGCTCTCCACCACTTAACAAATCTGGTCATCACAGAGAAAATACA
This sequence comes from Artocarpus hirsutus, assembly GCA_946598075.1. Classification (NCBI taxonomy): domain Eukaryota; kingdom Viridiplantae; phylum Streptophyta; class Magnoliopsida; order Rosales; family Moraceae; genus Artocarpus; species Artocarpus hirsutus. Next base: position 11,255 of record CAMOHE010054453.1, on the reverse strand, counting down.
TGGCATATTTTCCACCTTTTGGGTGGCATGTTGGTGGATTTATCCACTAAGGTCCTTACTTGCAAACACAGTTAACCTAGGGACCAAATTGAAATTTTAAAAAGTTGGACCCATCGTTTCATCCAAAACTGGTTCCAAAGGGGACATGTGGCATTTTTTATCCTTTAAGGTGCCCTTGTGGGTCCCACATTATTTTTTTACGTAGTCTAAATTTACATTACACGATGTTTTTCGTACACTATTGGTATTTTTCCCATACCGCCAGTATTCTTTGATATACAGTTTATAAGGTCCCATAACCTTCCATACTAATTTACATTCTCTAAATAGTAAAATTACTATACTGCTTAACTTTATACATTCTAATTTCTATACTGCTTAACTTTATGCTGTATAATCCTTATATTGCATTGTTCTAATACTGCATAATTTTGTGTTGTATAATTTTGATATTTTTCATATAGTATTTGTCTTAAACTGCATTTTCATTTAAAAATTTGTTACAATATGTTCTGTAACAATTTAGCTTTCTAGTTTATTTTCATATCATTACTTTTTTTGGGGACTGTGGTGTGATTTTTTTAAGAAAATTCCATATTTATTTTTATTAAATTTGTCATAGAAATTGGATTTAGACAATAATCCTTGTGATCTTAAAATTACTCCCAAAATTTTTAACAAATTTTTGAGCATTAAATTTAGCTCATAAAATTTGTACATAAATTGCTTAACATGATCCTTGATTATTGCATATATAATGAATTAGAAATTCTCGAGTGTCACAATACTCATCTTTAGAGGGAGAGCAAATTGGATGATTTGAATAAGGTTGATATCCTTTATTTCTTTGACATTACACTAGATGCAACGCTTACACAACCGTACAGGTCACGGTACTAACCACATAAATTGCACAGGTTACTATACCAATCACACAACCTGCACAAGTCATGGCACCAACCATATTGCCTACATAGGTCATGGCACTAAACACAACCTGCACAGAGCATGGTTTCATCACCTGTATAATCTGCATAAGACATGACACCAACACTATTGAATTTGAGGTCGAATAATGTGCTAGAAATCATAGTTTAGATATTGGAATAGCAAGAGGGCCATCCTCAATGCTTAAAACTAGCCAAAATCATAAGGAAAAAAGGTATGAAAATAAAACAAGTATCAAAGACAAGAAAGGAATTGTCTACTCAACGAAGAATTTGAAATAAAAAGTGAGAACACCACTTTGTAGCAAGGTCATGAACTCAAACCAAGAATAATCAACAGTCTGATCTTAAATTAGGTGATGCTTTTTACAAGTCCACTGATGATTCATATTCTGTATTTTAGTTGAGTCTCTCACTAATCTTAATGTTCCTATTGTTGTAAGGGAAGGTATTAGATCTTGTATTAAATATCCTATGTCCAAATTTATGTCTTATGAGCATCTGTTACTATTTCTTTCTTCTTTTACCTCACAACTTTCTAGTGTAGAAATTCTTAAGAATATATAGAAGGCTCTAACTATTCCAAAGTAGAAAGAAGTTATGTTTGAAGAGATAATGGCTCTTAAAAAGAACAAGTCCTAGGAGGTAGTATCTTTACCTGAGGGAAAAACAATAGTTGGTTGCAAGTGGGTATTCATTGTAAAATACAATTCAAATAGTTCACTAGAAAGGTACAAAGCTCGGCTTGTGGCTAAGAGCTTCACCTAGACTTACGACATTTATTATTTAGAGACATTTGCTCAAGTAACAAAATTAAATAACATGAGAATTCTTTTGTCACTAGTAGCAGACCTTGACTCTCCATTACAATAACTTGATGTGAAAAATGCCTTCCTAAATGGTGATTTAGAAGAGGAAGTGCACATGGAAGTCCTTCCTAGATTTGAGAAGAAGTTTGGGTCCAAGGTGTGTGAATTAAAGAAGTCTTTGTACGGGTTGAAGTAGTCTCAAAGGGCTTGGTTTGAGAAATCTACATGGTTAATTAAGAAGCAAGGGTATTCTTAAGCTTAGAAAGATAATACCATGTTCATGAAGTTCTCTACAAAATGTAAAGTTATAGTTCTTATAGTTTATAAGGATGCTATTATTATCACTAGAGATTATGTTGAGGAGATGAATTGACTAAAGAAGAAATTAGCCTTGGAGTTTGAGATCAAAGACCTTAGGCAGTTAAGGCATTTCCTAGGCATGGAGATTGCATGGTAAAAATAAGGAATTGTTGTATCTCAACATAATTACATACTAGACCTCTTAAGGGAGAAAGGTATGAGTGGGTGTAGGCCTACAGACACTCCAATTGATCCAAATGTTAAACTTGGAGAATAAGGGAAAGGGATTCCTATGGATATTGGTATATATCAAAGACTTGTTGCCGTTCAAGTTAGTCTAGCAAGCCAATTTATACATGCTTCCCATGAAGAACATCTAGAGACAGTTTATTGAATTCTAAGGTACTTGAATAGGACTCCTAGAGAAGGATTGATTTTTAAGAAAACTGAGCAACAGAGTGTTAAAGTCTATACAGATACAGATTGGATGATTCCATTATAAATAGAAAGTCTACTTCAAAATAATGTATGTTTGTGTGGGGTAATCTAGTTACTTGGAGAAGTAAAAACTAAACATTATAGCAAGAAGCACCACTAAAGTAGAATTCAAAGCAATGGCCCAAGGAATATGTAAATTGTTGTGGCTGAATCGAGCTTTAGAAGAGTTGAAGAAAACAATAGAGCATCCCTTGAAGTTGTTATGTGATAACAAAGCAACCATAAGCATACATCATATTCCATACAACATGACACAACTAAACATGTAGAGATTGATCGCGATTTTATAAAGAAGAAGCTAGAAGCTGGTATGATATGTATGCCTTTTGTTCCAAACACTCAACAAATAGCAGATATCTTGACTAAAGGGCTTATGTAACCTAGTTTTAAACATCTTGTTAGCAAGTTGGGCATGATAGATATCTATGCACTAACTTGAGGGAGAGTGTGAAAAAGTTAGGTTTTTAGTAAGAAGTCTAATTTGAATAATTGTAAATTTGAATTTCATAATTCGAATATTAGAAGAAGCAGTTTCAATTTTTTTGTTTCTTGTTGAATTATTTCCTATTTTCTAAGAAAGCTGAGAATCAATCATATTCCAACTATTATTTATTCTGTAAGAATCCTTGTTTCAAAATCAATGAAGAGAATTATTTTCTTTTCTTCACAAAACCACAATATAACATGAGAAATTTGAGGCTTTCGTTTAGAGAAATATAAATTGATGATTGGCTATTGCTCTTTAATTCTCTTATATTGGTTTATAACTCATGTAATTTCCTATAGGAACCTCAACCCTACCATTTAAGAACTTTGACGATTATGGATATTTTGGATAAATCATAGGATAAGTTGAACAATCGTGAGTATCTATGTTCCTACATGGTCTTTTGTTTTATGCATGCATGGTCTTTAGGGTCTCCTTCTTTGTGCTCTTAATTTTTTCTCTTTCGTCAATTTGGGTACTCCTAATAAATATGATGACATATGCATATAATGCACATATAGAGAGGCAAATTGTATAGTATACAAGAGAGAGGGTGTGTGAGAGAGTAAGAGAGAGTGAAAGTTTATAATGATAATTAAATTATATTAGAATCATAAGGTATTAAAAAAATTATGATTACAACCATAGTCAAATATAAAATATAACACGAGAAATTGGAGGGTTTCTTTTAGAGGAACATAAATTTGAAATTGGCTAATGCTTTTTTTTTCTCTTCTTTTAGTAACTATTAGAGAAAAAGATGTAAACAACTAAGTTAGCTTTAACAAAAAAATTCAGTTATAGCTTGTAACAAACTTAAAAGTTGTTATATGGTTAACAGTTTGTTAGGAGGACTGAGTGAATAACAAGTTATACTCTAATCAATTGTATCTATACAACAAGTATAAATACATTTGACACACTCTCAGAAAAGTGCTGAGAGTTCATTCTTGCTTATAGGCATTTTTCTCCTCTCAGACATTTTTCTTTTCTCTCATTTTCTGAGCTGCTAAACATACAGCTCTTTCATGGTATTAGAGCTAGTCTTGATCGAGCTTTCTTGGTGACATCGTGCATGGATCTATGGATCTTCCATGGAGACTGAAGCTGCTTCTTCAGATTCATAATCCATCACCCCTACTGCCTTTTCTTCCCAATTTGCTTAGTTCTTGAAGTCAAATTCTTGTTCTCTATTTGCATCAACTCTAAGTATAGCAATTTTTGTCAAGCTCAAGGCAAACAACTATCTAGTATGATGATCACAAGTCCTTCCAGTCCTTCGCAATCATAACCTTCAAGGATACATTCTTGTAACAAACCTTGTCTTCTTGAATTCATTGAATCTAGATAGTCAAATGGTGATGGAATTCAAGAACCAAATCCAAAATATGAACAATGGATTCATGAGGATCAACTTCTCCCTAGTTGGTCGTTATCATAACTCTCACCTCAAATTCTTCAAAATGTGGCAAGACTATGTACGTCTCATGTAGTGTGGAACTCACTTGAATGCCTATTTGCTGTTCAATCAAAGTCATGTCTCCCAAAATCTCAAGATTCAACTTCAAACAACCAAGAAAGGCTCTCTCTCTGTTTCAGATTATTTTTCAAAAATGGAAAGCATAGCAGATTCTCTTGCTATGGCTAGTTATGAGATATCTAATGAAGATCTCATTATGTCAATTCTTGCTGGACTACTTAAGGAATATGATGTTGTAGTCGCAATGGTCAATGCTTGCCTCGAATCCAAGGATCTCACTGTTCAAGAAGTTAAGGCCATGGTATTTACTCAAGAAAGTCGCTTAGAACAACAAAACAATGTTATGTCTCTTAAGTTGAATAATGCAATAGCGAATTTAACAACTTCAACTGGCAATCGAGGAAATTTTTGTGGTCATTATCTCCACAAAGGAAGAGGTAGAGGAGATCGTAACTCTAGAGACCATGGATCTAAACCAACATATCAAATATGTGGAAAGCAGGGTCACATTGCCCTAACTTGCTAGTATAGAATAAATGAATCTTATTAGCCAACTTCTCATGGAAAAAGGACCGCCAATAATCAATTTAAGGGAAAAATAGTTGCATTTTTTGCTAGACTTGACATAGTAATAGATCCAAGTTAGTATGCTGATACTGGAGCTACTCATCACGTCATAGCAGATCTTGAAATTTTGAGTCTAAAAGAGGACTATAATGGAGGTGAAAATTTGATGGTTGGAAATAATAAATATCTTGACATTACATATATTGGTTCTGTTAATTTACCAACTCAATATTCCAAGTCACTTAAACTGTTGAATGTCCTTTGTATTCCTTCAATCAAAAAGAGTCTGGTTAGCATTTCCAAACTAACATATGAAAATAATGTTTTTGTTGAATTTCACTCTACCTTTTGTGTTGTCAAGGACAAGTTCATAGGGAAGGTACTACTTACAAGAACTCTTAAGGATGGACTCTATCAAATGAATGAACTAGTTCCAAATGCTTTACATTCAACCAAGAATAAAGGAAGTTGTGGTGGTGTCTCTCAACCTACAAATTGTACGTCTAATTCCTATTCTATGTCACAAACTGTTGTCAACAGCAATAAATGTTTAGCTTCTATTTCAAATAAAACATGTTTTGATAATTATTCTGCACAGAATTTGTCTTATAAACCTACCTGTTTTATAATGTCAAAATTTGATGAACAAAACCTTTGGCATTGGCTCCTAGGCGATGCATCTAGTAGGATCTTTTCCATTGCTCTCAAAACTTGTAATGTTGCAATGCCAAGTAATAAAGATTCTTTTGTTCTTCATGTCAATATGGCAAAAGTTATACCTTACCTTTCTCTTTGTCAATAACCAAAACAACTCGTCCTATTGAATTGATCCATACTGATTTGTGGGGCCATGGAGGAGGAGTATAATGCTCTTTTGCGTAATCATACCTAGGATTTAGTCCCTGCTAGTCCTGGCTGCAATGTTGTAGGAAATAAATGGGTGGTCAAACTGAAACTTCACCTTGATGGTTCAATACAACATTATAAAGCAAGGTTAGTTGCCAAAGGCTTCCTTCAAACCCCAAGAATTGATTTTTCAGAGACCTATAGTCCTGTTATTAAGCCATCAACCATTAGAGTCATACTCACTCTAGCAGTTCACTATAGCTGGCCCATTAAATAACTCAATGTTAATAATGCATTTTTAAATGGCTTTCTTCAAGAGACCGTGTTTATGCATCAACCTAAAGGTTTCATTGATCCGATTCATCCCACACATGTCTGCAAACTAGACAAGGCCTTGTATGGGCTCAAACAGGCTCCAAGAGCTTGGTTTGACACACTTAGATTGACCCTCCTCAAATGGGGTCTTACCAATTCGAAGTTTGATGTGTCTCTATTCATTTACAAACGTAAGCAATCTGTGATTATGTTTCTTGTCTATGTGAATGATATTCTCCTTACTGGCAACGATCCCAACCTAATTTCTCAACTTGTTAAAGACCTGAATGCCACATTTGCTCTTAAGGATCTTGGTGATCTACATTATTTCTTGGGTATTGAGGCTTATCGTGACTCAACAGGCCTTTACTTGTCCCAATCAAAATACATTGTTGATCTATTGAAAAGGACCAACATGGACCTAGCCAAACCTTGGTCAACACCTGCACCTCCAGGCCTCACTTTATCAAAGACTGAGGGAGAACCAATGATGGATCCTACTCTATACATAAGTACTATTGGTGCTCTACAATACCTTACAGTTACATGCCCAGACATTTCTTATATTGTAAGTAAGTTGAGTCAGTTTTTACAAACACCTACTGATAAACATTGGCAAGCATGCAAAAGAGTCATCAAGTACCTCAAAGGAACTGTCTTATATTGCATCAGCTTCAAACCAACCAGGCAACTATCGTTAACAAACTTTGCAGATGCTGATTGGGTAAGTTGTCCTGATGATAGAAGGTCCACAGGTGCTAATTGTGTTTTCCCTGGAGGCTGCTTAGTGTCTTGGAGCTCCAAAAAGCAACATGTTGTTGCAAGATCAAGCATAGAAACAGAGTATAGACCTCTTGCTCACACAGCTGTAGAAATTTCCTGGCTGCAGTCCTCTAAGCGAAATTGGAACTGATCTCTCCAACAAACCAATAATCTGGTGTGACAATATTGGTGCGGCCTCACTAGTCGCTAATCCTGTATTTCATGCTAGAACAAAACATATTGAAATTGAGGTGCATTTTGTTCGAAATAAGGTATTGAACAAGGAAATTGAGATCAGATATGTTCCAACTATAGAGCAAACAACAGATGCACTAACAAAGGGCCTATCCGTTGGCAAGTTTCTGAGGATGAGAAGCAAACTCAAAGTTGAAGAATCATCTTTTCATTTGAGGGGGCATGTTAGAGAATAAAATGTAAACAACTAAGTCAGCTTTAACAAACAAATTCAGTTATAGCTTGTAACAAACTTAACAGTTGTCATACATGGTTGGTTAACCGTTTGTTAGGAGGACTAAGTGAATAACAAATTATACTATGATCAATTGTATCAATACAACAAGTATAAATACATTTGACACACTCTCAGAGAAGTGCTGAGAATTCATTCTTGCTCATACATGTTTTTCTCCTTTTAGACATTTTTCTTTTCTCTCATTTTCTGAGCTGCCAAAACACATAGCTCTTTCAGTAACTAACATATTTTCCGATAGACTCCTAAACACTACCATTTAAGAAATATTAACGATTGTTAGTATTTCCTTCAATCGTCGAATAAGTTGCACAATCATAAGTATTTGTGTTCTCATGTGGCTAATGGTTTTGTGCATGCGTTGGTTAGCAAGAAGTGAAAGAGAACAATACCCCCCACCCCCATCAATTAGTGCAATGTGTTTACGTGGTGATATGTACTCATTAGTCCAACGTTGCTTGAAAAGTTCTTAAAATTTATATTTTATAGAGAAGTCTTCACAATAGCACAAATAATGAATCTGTCAACTTGATGGTTTCCAACATGTATTCGGACGTATCCCTTTGTTACTTGTTGCTGAGTTAGGCCCACTTACAAGAACTATGATTAGAAAGCTTACAAAAATTTTCTCCTACTTCGACGATCGTCATATGACTTCAATTAATAACAAATTTATACCTACTCTTATTCATGCACGGAGCCCATGACAATGATTTCAACGCTGCTGGTAGTTAATGAATATGAAACCCACTCGTTTCGACAAAAATGTAAAACGATCGTCAAATACAAGAAGGCGATTTATAAACACTTTTTCTGACAATCATAAAATGTAATTGTGGGTATTTTTAATGCATGTATTCCATTACTTCTATTAATTTAAGGTGAATTTAAAAAAAAAAATTTGTGATGTTTGGGGACGATAATGACGACCATCTTTAGAAACAAACCGTCATGGCTTTTGACTCTTAACTCGCATCCCATCGTTTCACTTCAAATCAATAAAACCAGATACCAATGTATTTATTCGCATTTCCAATTCCCTAGGCTTAGATAAAACCGCACCTTCTAGCCATCATTAGATTCGCCAAACCCCACTCTTTTCATTTTGTTTTTAGTGATAATGTTCTTCTTTCCTATTGATTCTTCAAAAAATGACGTCTTCATCTTTCGATTCCATCAACCACGGTCCATAAACGTTGAAGCCGAAGGAGAAGGGAGGCATTCCCTTGACCATGGCGAATTATGAGGGCCCAGATTCATACTCGCTTTGATCAAAGGTCTAGAAGTTGGGCGGGTTGGAGTACTCATTGGAAGTCGAAGGAGAGGAAGAGTGGGAAAAATCAGAGTCATTCGTCTTGCCAATTGCTCAGGCGGTGTCTAATGTATATGATACGACGGACCCCACAATCTGGAATAACATTTAAGTTGCACGACATGCTTCTGGGAGGCATATCGATTACTTCAATTTATTTTGTTACTACCGAGTCCAACGCAAGATACTCACCAAACACATGTAAGTGCTTGAACGGAAAGAGGAGGAACGCAACTTTTTGTATGCAGAATCGGACTTTTGGGCGGAACAAGATATCCATTCTTGCCTCGAGGGAATTTGAGATGACCTATTTGTTGGAATAAAATCTGAAAACGCAGCAGAATGAATGGATTTTTGACAAACAAAAATTTTCTAAAAACTTTGTTTATTGAGAATAAATATATAATTTTAATTAATAATAAAAAGCTTTAGAAATTTTAAGACTATCAGAGTTTCCTAGCTTTCCTCTTTGATACCATAATTTTTCAAGTCAAGCCTCCACACCAATGGAAAGACGAGTGGGCATTAACCTCATCTGCTATATCCCCAACACATGAGATACCAGACCTTTTTTTTCAGAGAAGAACTCTCAGTTTTTCTTTCTGTGAAAGTTACATGAAAAGTAATTATCTATTGAAATAACTGTTATCTCTACGTTTTTTTTATATCTGAACAATTAGTTATTTTATTAATTAATTTTAAATTTAAAATAACCACCATATCAGATATATGAGAAAAAGGATGTACTCTATATTCTTTATCTTTTTTTATTCTAAAATACAAATCTTCAAAAAAGATTCTTATTAATATATATATATATATACCCGTGACCAGGTTTATGACGTAAACTTTTCCTTTTTCTTTTTTTTTTAATTATTAACGATTCACACGTGATTTGTATAATATATATATATATATATATATATATAAATAAAGTAAAAAAAACGTAAACCTTTTTTTATGTAATATATATATATATATATTAATAAATAATAAAATTTAATATATATATATATTAACATTAAAAAAAACTCATTTATTAAAGAATAGATTTTGAATATAATCAATTAATTAATTAACTAATGTTCAGTTAAATGTAACAACATTTATCACATTGCATTATGTGTCACAGAGAATATTTTTTTGTATCACATTAATAATTCAAGTGTGAAATAATTAATTCAGAATTCAATAATTTTAAATTAAACATGTATAATTCATTCTATGCATAAATCCAATATAGTGTTATAGATGTGGCATTGGAGACCTATGGACCTACAACCCTAGCTCCAATAAATTTGACAATTAATTAAACTCCTTAATTAATGTGCCAATTTTATTAGTTTCAGTGTTATTTCATTAAAAACCTGAAACTAAACTCTTGAGATTATAGTGAAATTACTCAAAGAAAATAAGCGAGTAATCCATTGATATAATCATTACATATAAGTAGTCTTCTATAAATAGTTCATAATAAGAGTTGGGTTCAATATCCGATCACCTCTCTTATTACATATTTATTCTTAAGTTTCAATAATTCTCTAATAAACAGTTAATTTATAATCTTATTATGAACGAGCGCTCTACTGTTCATGTTGGGTTTTGTTGGATTTTGTGATTCAAATATGCAGCGGAAAATAAAAATTAATTCGCACAAAACCCTCGCAGGATCCATGCAATTCGATTAGATTGATAAAGCAAGTCATAGAATCTTACCAGGATGACAAAAAGGCAAGATTCTGGAAGGGAGAGAGCAGGTTCACTCCGGTGACACCTTAACTCGAGCTTTTAGTAATCGGAATTGGATTTAGACGTTGTTACTTAGAGCAACATCCTCTGCAGGTATCCATACGAATAGACTCTCTCAAAAACAAATTGGTGTGCTAGCACCCTCTCTTTTGCGTTAAAAGACTCTCTAATTTTTAGGGTTTTAATGTTTTTTGCCCTTTTAGAATGATAGAACACCTTATTTTTCTTAATTCGGCTAAAAACCCTAAAGCAGATATATATATATCTGTTGACTTCGAGATAGAGTCAGATTGTAAATAGGGTAAACTGTAATTCGAATATGACTCAGATAATCTAGATAATGTCTGTACTTCAAATCTGATTAAAAAAACCTAGATAATGTCAGTAATTCGAATATGATTCAGATAATCTAGATAATGTCAGATTCAATGAACCTAAACATATCTAGTACATCGAATCTGGACATTATCAGGTTCATCGAACCTAGACTAGATAATGTCAGATTCAATGAACCTAGACATATCTAGTACATCGAATCTGGACATTATCAGGTTCATCGAACCTAGACGCAGTTAACCCAAAATTCGTTCTTGGTCTGTTCTAAGTGTGCGACCCTGTAGGTTCACATAACGTTAGTAGTGGGCTTGAAATTCTGTTTCTGGCCCACAAATCATAAGTGGCCTCTAGCAAGAC
>CAMOHE010054451.1:11059-35496 GCA_946598075.1 Artocarpus hirsutus | reverse complement strand
ATATATATATATATATATATATATATATATATATATATATAACCAAATCGAATTCAACCTTTCAACCGAATTGAACTTGATATAAACTGAATTCAACTTTATGCATGTATATATATAAATCCAAACGAAAACCGAATTGAACTTGATATAAACTGAATTCAACTTTATGCATGTATATATATAAATCCAAACGAAAATATACTTCCAAAATATATATATATATACATATATATATATGTTAATACAATAATGTATTCCTGAATGATTAAACCAAAATTTATAAATAATTGTTTTCAGATTTAACAATTTAAAAAAACCATATATTGTTAAATTTGAGGATTTTTTCACAAGAATCACATCGAAAATTATTGATTCTCAATAATTTAATATAAAGAGGCTTTGGATACGACTTGTTAGAACAAAATATTATGATGAAAACCATCATCACCCAAGATCATTCATGTTAAATCACCTAGATAATTAATAAGATGCGAAAGCTAACTTGAATCTATAGATGTAATGTGATTGCTGAGTCTATAAGTTGAGGATCTTCTAAGTCTGGTACGTAAGTTCTCCTTCAAAGTTTGCTTCTGTAATTTTTTTGTAAATAGGGAACACGAAAATAATGTATGTACTGACTGGAGGACTACAACCCCTTTATATAACTACTGAACCCAAATAGTTATTCTTAATTACCAATTTAGATTATCTAAAATCAGTAATTATATTTTAGTCTATACATATAAAAGGCATACACTTAATGACGCATTAAAAGCCTAAAATTTAAATTGATCACTTTTAATTAGTCTAACGTTATTGATACGACCAAAATATCCAGTAAAGAAAGAACGACTCTCGTCAAAACATAGCTAAAGCATTGGATAGTATGAGGACCAAACTAAAAATTGAAGGAGCTAACATCAAGGGATCGAGAGGCTAACTTATCCATGACGGTGGAATAACAAACTAGTACAATCAAATCCATGTTCTCTAAACGAGAATTGCAAAAGGCTCCAGGAGAGCTCTAACTCAAAGTGGCCCCAATAGTGGGCCCTTCCAAGTCGGGGCTTCCTATTGGCTCCTAGCATTTTCCTATCCAAACTAGTAAATAAAAACAACACCTTATAGAAATAAAGCTTGTTGTTAAATATACAAAATGTAGAGACGAGCAATTACTCTATTCCACCCAAAAACCTATCAAGTATGATGCACTTATAAACATTTAAATTGATTACAACTGCTTGGATACGAGACTACCCAAGGATTTGCAATCCTTGCTCCAACCTTTTTTCCTAACTAGTTGAAAAGCACTCTCTTTGGACGAGTGTATTAAGCATGTTAACAAAAAATAAAAAAAATAAAAAAACCAAAAAATAAAAAAAACATTTTGGAACTTAAAAAGAAAAAAAAAAGTTTTTTGGGGAAAAACGTTTTGGGTAGTAAAAGGAAAATAAACATTTTGAAAAATAAGGAAAAATGTTTTGGCTGGAAAATTAAAAAAAAAAACGTTTTGCAAAAAGAAATGGTGAAACATTTCGAGTTTTAAGCGTTCTAAGAGCACCACGTGAAACTTATTCTTACTTTATGTATATGTTAAAGACTAAAGATATACTTCTATTGAAAATTTTTTCCCTCATGTATCCCAAATTATTTTTTTTCTTTCAACTTTCTCAACTTCTATTTTCTTATATTGACCTCTTAATTTCTATATTTACCTCGTAGTTTCTTTTTCTCAACTACTATTTTCTTTCTTAAGATTTCTTTTGTCTCTTTTTCCACAAAAAAAAAAAAAAACCCGTTAATTTCTTTTTGTTATGCAGTTTATTAGTTAAAATCTCTTTTTTTATTTCCCATATGTGCTCTATTATTTGTACATGTATTATTTAATCAAAACACACATTTTAATTAAAATGTGCAGTTTGGTTCATCTTGTCTTATTTTTTAAAATGTCATATGTGCATTTTGGTCCATCGTACTATTCATTTATTTTTAAATCTTATATTTCCATGTATCTTATTATTATCTTTATAATTTATCACCATTGAAATACCTTTTGGTCTCCTTATCATTATGAATTTACAGAAAGAAAAATTACCCAATTCCAAATTGGAATGAGAAATTTGAGTTTTGAAAGTTTGAACTTCTATGGAGAGATAGAGAGAGCGCCTCATACAAACACACACACATATATATTGATCTTGGCTTTATTGCAGTATCTTTCTCCACCCTCCACCCCCATTTTGAACCGCCGCAGGATCTCTTCTCCCCCTCCAATTGTCATGCAACCAACCACTTTGTTGCTGTCTTTGTTGGGTTTCTGAAACAAAATTTTATTTACAAAACAAGAACAAAATGGATGAGGATTTTTTTTTTCCAACTTTTATTTATTTACTTTTGATTACTATTAGATTTGTAAATTTGACAAGAAATAAGTAATAACTTCTTAAATTCAAAAAAAAAAAAAATCGATCTAATTTTAAACATTAGAACTATCAAAGGACTTCAAATAGCGTAGCATGAGCCACCCACGTTAAATTTTCATTAAAAACTTTAAGGTCCTTTTTTGATAATGTTTCGTTTTGAAAGAATATATTAGCTTTAAAGATCACGAGAGCATTTCTTTTTACAATTAGTTGATAAATTTATAAAATTTTGACTATAATATAAAGTGAAACTTAGGTGGATCGCCAATGATAGCCACTCCATATAATTAATGGCCAAACCTTTGCCATTTTAGTTTAATGTCTGCTTTTTTTTTTTTTTTTTTTTTTGTGTATAATTGAGTTTTGCATCTGTCAATAATTGATATACTAATGATTTATTGTTACTAGACTAGTCTATAGTAGTCCGTCTTTAATGCATACTAACATAGACAAATTATCGATTGTGGAAAACCACAAATCAGGCGCTGATTAATAAATTTTGATATGGTTATTTTCCTAATATAACAAAACAAACTCATTTTATATTCAAATAAAAGTTAAAAAATGGTTGATTTACTCTAAAATCCCCAATATAAATGTGACAAGAAAGTGACTAAGGAAAACATCCAAAACAACACCATGTTGTGCCTACATATTATTATTTTTTTATCTTCTTATTAAAGTGCCTAAAACACCTTATGTGTTTACAAATGATGCTTAACATATCCCTAAAGTAATTAATTTTTTAAAATTCTAAGATTATCCTAACCAATTATATTAAATGTTATTTTACATATGACTTGATTTAAAAATTAAATAAAAATAATGTAAAATGTTCAAATAAATATTTCAATTATTTTGAGAGTTTTTAAATTTTTAAGATTAATTTTATTTAGTATTTTGATTTATTAATATTTTAAATTGTATTTAGTAAAGATTAAGAAAGTTAATTTTAGTTTTTTAAAAAATTTAATCTCTTTAGAGATATTTTGAGAATTTTATTTAAGAGCGGGAAAATTGGTATTTTAGGAACACAAATGGTCGTTTAAGGTATTTTCAGAAGTAATTGTGATAATTTGTAAGGGTAAACTTGGAATGCGGTGCCAAAAAGCTTGGCCATGGTGGTAGCTATAAAAGGTCTCTCCTTCGTTCGAAACCCTCGCGTCGTCTTCTTCCCTTGAAGTAGCCGACGCAGAAGCAACCAAAGAAGAACTCTCTTTCTCTCTCTTTCTCTCTCTCTCTCTCTTCCGACTCTTTGAGGGGAACGGTGTTTCGCTCCACCGCCGTTTCCTCGAAGAAAAGTGTTGTTCTCTTCTGCTCTGTCTCTCACCTGAAGGAGCTTAGTTGTGGTCTGAATCGAAGTGTCGGAGCTTGATTAAGCGTCGGAAGCCATGGGAGTTGAGCTCAGGAACGGAGAAGCGGGGTTCAACGAACTGGACGATGCCGATTTCACCGACTATGACTTGGTCAATCACGTTAGAGATGCTCTCACTTCTGTTTCCATGGTGATCACTCAAAACTTTGCTTTCTTTTCTGTGGAAACCAAGCTCAATTAGAAACCCTAAAACTTTATATCGTTAAGCATTGATTGTGAAAACACAGCTGCTTTTGAGCTTCTCTCTCTAGGATTACTCGAACTAGTGGAAAAAATCTGTTTTGAGAATTTTCTTTTAGTGTCTTAACTTTCGCATTTTTGAATCTTTCGTTTCTGAATAATATATTCTAGGGTTTTTTTTTTTTTTTAAATTGGGTGTTAGGACCTTTGTACGACAGTGGAATTTTTTGTTGAGATTACTTTTCTAATTAGACGAATTATGGACCTTTTTTCCCACCAGATTGAAATTAAAAAAAAAAATTATAATGTGGGACTTAGTTGATATGGTTTTATTCCAAATTAAGCGTCTGCTAGTTAGTGTGTTCATTGAGCTAAAGTACTGATACTGACAGAAAGAATGAATTTTTTGGCTGGTATAGGGTGATAGTGACAAGTATAACGAGCTTGTTGCAGTCATGCATCATAAGGGACCTCTTGCCCCTGATGAGGTGGCCCTGCTTGTGGTGAGTTCTTTATCTATGAATTACTATTTTTTTTTCCTTATCTTTAGTTCTTTAGTAATTCAATGTCATGTTGTTTTCATTTTTTGATTAAGTGTTCTTTAACATGGTGTAGGCATTACTTCGAAAAAGTCGTTTTAGTTCATTCTGCCGGTTTGACTTTCTTGTTTGTTTATTTGTGTTTGGCAGACAAGTTTGAAGGCATTATCTGGGGCAGTTTCGTATATTGATATTGTTCTACATGAGTCACTTCTTGCTGCAGTAAGTTAATAAGTGGAGTTTTTTTTCTTAGTTTTGGCTTTTCTTCTGTTGGGTGAGATACTGACTTTGCTAAACAAATGTTGTCTAGATCTTTTCCATGAACATGTGGAATTACAGGCCTGATGTAATGGATGCGTTGCTTGAACTGATCATTTCCTTGGTATGTGGGGTTTCTTAGTGTTGTTACTGTTCTAAGAATGGCCTGAACCAATACTTCATATGGTTTATTTTTGGCAATGCTGCAGGCTGCGTCAAGCGGTAAATATGTAGATTCTTGCTTGGACATGCTTGTAGGCAATTTCACGCCCCCGCCTTATTTTACTGATATGCTGAAGCAACCACGAGGTATTGCTAGAAAGGACCAAGTTCTATCTCGTGTGCATTCGTCTCTGAAAGTTCTAGCTGATTTGGTGCCCCTTTCTCCCATGAGATTGTTGCCAATAGTAATACAGAGAAAGCCACACTACTGTTCTAAGGAAACAGTGAGTTTAATTGGTGCTTCACATTGGCTTTAATTTTTGTTTTCTGTTATGATGCTGCTTGATGCATGTGTTCTTGAATTTTTTGTATTGTTTTCAAGTTACACAAGTAATGCTTGTTGGACGGAGCATTATAGCTCTTGACTTTTAGTATGGTGTTGATTTGCATACTGCCTTCAATGCATACGACATATTATTGCGTTATGTTGAGAAAGGGATCTAGGTGAATGCCCCTTGCCCCTTCTATGATGCTGAAAAATAAGCTAAGACTGCTTGCTTTACTATTTTCAACTCATAAATTTTAGCTTGTTTTGATGTGCCAATCATTGAGGCTGGATTTTCTTCTTTACTCCTTAGGAATCACATGTTTGTGCTTGGACTTTAAAACTTATATCTTTGTGGAAATTGTGTGGTAAGAGTCGAATGTTTGTGCCTTGGAATGTAAAACCTTTTATTGTGGAGTAGATATGTGGTAAGAATTGGTTAGTTTGAGTATGGCTGAGGCAGAACAATTGTTTAATGGAGGAAGGGTTAGCTTTAGTTATTTAAAGAACTTTTATGTGGAGTCTAAGGGTCAGTTTTAGTTATTCAAAGGAAGTCATTGTAGACTGGAAGTAAGACAATTTGTCAAAGAAAATCATCTACAGGGGTCTTTTTCCTTTTGTTTCAAAAGGTTTTTTTTTTTTAATATTTTCCTATTAAAATTTAGGCTTCGACGGTGCTTAGCATTAACCAAATAGCCATAAAGTACGAGAGGCTTTTGCTGGTTTCTAGGACTAATATAAGATAAACTTATTCTTGGGAAATCAAAACCTTATATCTTGTAGCAAATGGGTATTATGAGTCGTATTGTGCTTGGGACTTTAGAACCTTATTTCTTGTAGTAAAAATGCTCTAAACATTGCTTTGTTTGTGATTAATGATTGTGAGTTAGCATTAAATGAATAACGTCGTGGCATTAGAGTCTTTTGCTGTTTTCTAAGACTAGTATAAGAAAAGCTTATAGTTGGTACTATGTTTTTTAACTTGTCTCAACGGCTGTATTATAATTGTTGCTTCTGAAAAATTTCTACTTTTATTTATTTTTATGAGAATTTCTATAGGAATTTTTTTGCCTTGGAAGTCAAATTAATGTTTTTGTGGATTCCTTTAATCTAAATGCATCTATAATCTATTGCAGACTCTCGTTATTTATGTGGAAAATATGTTGAAATTGGAAAGTGGTATTTTTGGTGAACTTCTTAGGAGTACGATGCTTTCAGGATTGGTGGATTTGATGATTGATCTGGATGTAAGTTTGTTTTGTTATTTATTTATTTATTTTTTAAACCCTTAGTTAAAAGGCTTAGAGATAATTGTGCCTGATATGGCGATATGCTGAACTTCTTTCAGGTGGAGATTGGGTGGGATGATATCTTACAGGTTGAATCATGCAAAGGAATTTTTAATATGGAGCTGGAAGATGTCGATGAGGCTATAGGTGATGAATTGATGGATGGTGATGAGGTATGCTTTATTGATTTCAGCTCAGCTATATATTGGTGATTCATTTGGAGTTGCCTTACCTGGAAAAAAAAAAGAAAAAAAGAGAGTAATATGGTGATATAGGAATGAAAGTTAGAGGTTAATATTATTATTTTTTTTTGTCGTGAAGTCTATAGAATTATAGTTTAGTGGATGAGGCCCTTGCTTCTTTGATCTGAATTTTTATTAGAAATGAGATGTAATCAACGGAAGAATTTGTGTACATGTACTCGCGTGTTCCTACAGATTTTTTTAATTGATTTCTATAGATTCTTTTTGGTTTTTTCTTTGTTTTTTCACTTTGTCATTTTCGTTGTATATTATGCTTTTTGTTGACTTCTAGATAATTAATAGTCTTGAATGTAGCATAGCATCTACACTTGAGCTTTTGTCATTGGTTGATTTGGTTCTTTCGTTTGTATTGTTTGAACTTTCATTACCTTTGTCAATGCCACTTACATTCCAAATCCTTCAAAGAAGGTTGTACTTCAGTGTTGACATTATAATTGCTTAGTATCTTTGCATACTGTTGCAACAGTAGTAACATTACTTGTTTTAACGTTGATATCCGTCAACCTTAGAGGAACCGAACTTTAAAAGCAAAATTGACTAAGCAAGATCAAACAACAAACAAAACATAAAATGAAAATCAAATCAAAGTATAAAAACTAACACAACAATTTAGAGTAGTTTCACTCAATGGAGCCTACATCCACTATGGTTGCTGATAGATTTTGCTTTAGAAATTTGGTTCCTTCAAGGTTGATGAAAAATGACATCACCAACTTGTTAAAAGGGGACAGTATACAAACATATACATGTATATGATGTGTGTGCATGTTTATGTACACATGCGCACATATGTTTGTATGCATGCATGTACACACATACTGTTATACTCTCTGACAATTTTGAAGGATCGCTCAAATATGTTCAATAAAGAGGTGAAAATTTGTCGGAGCAGAATTAATTCCTGCTTAAAAGGGAAAAAAGGTTTTATGAAAATATGTTTCATAATATTTTGATTCTACAGTTAATATTTTGTTTATTTTATTTGACCTAAAGTTATTTATACAGCTTCCAAGAGAACTTAGCCGGAAAAGTTTGGTGGGAAATCTTTTTGCTGAGAAATTGGATGGCTTGATGGTGTTGATGTTTGAGCATCTTGAATCTTGTGAAGCTGATTGTCGTTTGGTTGAGGTATCTTTTGACTGACTTCCCCGCTCTTTCTTCTCCTAAACATGCTTGAAACCCAAATTTTCTCGTTTTATTTCGTTGGTGTGGCTAGGTCTTTGAAACTCTTCTCCAATCATTTGAGAAGACTGTTCTCACTGCATACAAGGCAAAATTTTCCCAGGTTTATGCCCCTGATGTTCTCATTTGCCTACATTATTTGGTTTTTTTTTATATGAGAGTGGTGATTTGCAATGATGTCCCTATACTAAAAGTAATGTATTGCTTTCCTTTGTTTTGTAGTTTGTAATGTTCTATGCATGTGCTTTGGATCCAGAAAACTGTGGCGTTAGATTTGCCAAGATGCTTGTTGATACTTTTATTTCTATTGCCTGCCCACCAGTTTTGAGGTAATTTGGCTGAAGCGTGCTCATAGTTATTAGTAGTCTCTTTCTGATGGCTACCAGTTTTTATGTTCATTTCAACAACTTTGACTTTTGAATTCCCCCGTTCACTTTGGCCTTTGGTGCTGTATGATATTCAGTGTTGCCCTTCTCTCTCTCTCTATCTCTCTCTCTAAACCGTTATATGATCCTGTACCATGTGGGACTTCTTGTGCAGTCATTGGGTTTCTCTCTCTCTTTTTTTTTTTGAGGAACATTTTTAAAATGATTCAAGGTATACTTTATGATTGTGACGATATATAATGTTACTTTGTGGCGTTTTGAACATTTACATAAGGTTAGGTTTTTGCTCAGAATTGTCCTTGGTAATGACGATGACCTTGGGATGACCAAAAATTGTCTTGCTATTTTATATTCTCCAACAGACAATATGCAGATCATTTTGTTTCCATGCTTCTTTATTGCGTCTTTTAACATGTTGCACTTTAATTACCTGCTAAAGATTCCAACCCCACCCCCCCACACCCACCACCCCCCCCTTTCCTCCTCTGTTCTTCCACATCTCCGATTTTCATCATATTGCCTGGCTATAGTCATAAAAGTTGCTGAGATTTTTAAGTATACACTATAAGTGCTTCTTGAAAGTTAAAAGATGATCAAATAATGGTTTTGCAAGCGGTTAATTTCCTGTACCAAGTAGACTTAATACGTATGTCTCTCTCTTTTTGCCCCTCTTTTCTTTATTGGAATTTGATTATGCTTTCCTATGTTGTATTGAGTTGACTATTCCTCCATTGATAGAAAAAGTTCGAGGTGGTGGTTGTTGGTACTAATTTCATGTATTGTTTTTCCGCAGGATGAGTGCCGTTGCTTATCTTGCTAGTTTTTTGTCTCGTGGAAAGTTTCTATCGACCTCTTTGATTGCAGATATGTTGAAAAGGTTGTTAATCAAATTAAATTAATGATAAAAATAAAATTATGATCAATGTATGAACAATACTATTAAGGTTTGTGAATCTGATTTCAGGTTGGTTGATTGGTGTTTAGACTATTGCAAAATCCAGGAAGGTGAAATAAACCCAAAAGCTCATAGAATTTTCTACTCTGGATGCCAGGTGCATTTTACTATTCTTACCTTGAAATACTTTGTTAAAAAGCAGTAATTATTAAAACAAATTGTACCTCTAGGTATCATCATACAATTTACCATGTTGTTGCTTACATCGTCCTCGATTAATTTGTACTCTCATCTTTATTTTTTGTTAATCCACATTGATAGGAGCTGGTATCATTTTTATGATGTGTTGTATGTTCCTTGCCTTATAATATGTCAAATTTAATTATTTTTTTCCCTTGTTGTACTTGCACTAACATTGTACCATAAGTCGACTTACTGTACTAAAAAGCTATTGGAATATATATGTTCCTAGATGGGGTTCTTTCCGAATTATTAGGATCTTTACCTTTCCAAGTTCTTTTCCTCCTTTTGACTATTATCACCTTTCCTATTTGCTTATCTTATTATGAGAGAAATCACTGATCGCGCCTTGACTTTAACTCCTTATGTTCCTATGCATATGCGTAATGTTTGAACTTGTTTGTAATGAAAGTCTTAAGATATCTTTTTTGATGCTTATTTCGCTGTGTGCAGGCCGTCATGTATGTACTGTGCTTCCGTATGAGATCAATGATGGGTGTTCCTTGGTTCAAATCACAGCTTCTTGTGCCTATAAATGTGATTTTCTCACATACATTGAGTCCCCTGAAGGTAAGGGGCGGGTTCAGGCAGTTGAGGGTCCTTTCATTTTGCATTTTAAATGGAGATCCAATTAGGAATTATAGGAGCAGCTCATCCATATGAGAAAGATTTCTTTGTTTTTTTGCAATTTTGGCATTTACAAGATTAACGTGTTATGACCTTTCATTTTTATTTGAACACTTGTGATTATCTAATAGGATCATCCATCTGGAAACTTAATCAATTCGTACATCCAGATTTATTATATCCGTAAGAAAATTTTCTTACAAATACGTAAACAGTTCTTCCTGTCTTTCCGACATGCATATGAAAGTTGCTAAATCTCAAGTTGAATATTAATTCTTTCTTGTTATGGCATCTAATGATGATATTTTTGTTTACCTTTCTGAAAAAGGTTTGCCTCCCTTCTATAGTAACGGAGTTTCTACGACAATTAAAAGCAGTCGGTTTGTTCATTACATCTGAAAGATTCAATTTTGACGACTACCTGGAATCCGAACTCTCCAAAGCTTTTGGTGGAATGGAAAGGCTCGACATGTTCTTCCCATTTGACCCGTGTTTGCTGAAAAAAAGTGACAGGTTTCTTTTCTTTCCTTTGCTTTAATTATAGATCGATTGCTCCTTACAAATGACACTGTTTATGTTGAAGGACCCCACTAGGGTGTGAAACATCAATTTGCTGCCTATACTTCAGCCGCACATATTGAAATAGTAGTTTTTGGTCCTGGAAATTGAGGCAGCTTATTTTAGAGAAGTGATCGAATAATTATTTTATTTACCGTTGGAAATTATCTTCGAGTGGATTTTAAATTGTTCACTAACACTACTTTTGTTCATCCCTTTATGAAGTTTCATCCGACCAAACTACGTTTACTGGTCGATGGTCAGACCTACTTATGAAGATGACCAAGAAGATAGCAGCGATGAAGAAGTTGACGAGGCACCCTTGGGTGGGAACGCAACTAGTCAAGAAGATTTTGATCTTGACGAGTTTGACTCTGCGTTGAACCAAATGTCGATTACGCCTAAGGACTCATTAAAGCACCGGTTCGGGGGCGGATTGAAAGAACTTTTGCGCATGCCCTCAAGAATCAGACCTTCGACAAGTCCCGAGTCTTTGTGAGGTTAAATCGTTCTCTCTATCATCCTTTGCATGGAAGGAAGTATAAGTAGATCTTCCATTGTCATTGTTTGTGGAAGAGTGTTGTTATGTTGGCCAAAAGTGCGGAGGTATCATGATTCTGGGCAAAAGTTGTTAAGCGCCTAGGGTGTTAGTTTTGCGTCTAGTTTTCTTTGGTCTTTTGCATAATTGTAAAATATGAAAATTACATTTCATGTATCCTTTTTATTTTTTAATCAAAATCAGCTATATTTAGAATTTGGTCATCTAGATAGAATTTACACAGTTTCTACCCGCAAGAATAAAGAAAAAATACCCAATTTCTTGACCGTTAGATATGGTATCAGACTGGTTCCCTCTTGTTTGTTTGTTTATTTCTTTGGCCCCTTGAGAATAATCAAATATAAAAAAAACCCAAGAACACACAGCAAATTTGTCAAGAATTTGGAATAATGAATTATCCCTTGCAGGGGCGTTTATCGATCTCCTATTTGTGTTGTCTTTTAATTTGAAAAAGTTGAGTTAATTACATAATTATATCTTTTAATTTTAATTATATTTTTTCAATTTGTTGTTTTATTTTTTAAATCTTAAAAGGTATCCTTTTGAGTTTAAAAACTTGGATTAATTTTATCTCTATGAATATAAAGAATAAGGCAAAATAACATAAATACTCTTAGCAGTTGTGAAGAACATTTTATAGATTTACGAACATGAAAGATTAAAATAAAACATTAAATTAAAAAAAAAATGAGTTTTATGGTTTTGTGAATATTAAAATATTTTTAAAAAGTTTTTTTTATGAAGAAAAATATATTTTGGAAACAAATTTAACCAAATTAAAAGTATGTTTGTCTTAATTTTTTTTTTCTATCCATAAAGAAAGCTTAGGCGGAATAGAATTGAAGCAAAATTTTCAAAGTTAAAAGGTTATATTTGTTGTTTTTAAAAATAAAAAGATAGATTAATTAAAAAAAAAAAATGAAAGAAAGAAAATTGCTTGTTATCATCAGTGGCGATAGTCACCCGTAGTTCTAGTTTTTTAAACATGTGAATTTACTATTGGTTCAAAAAGTACAGTGACAATTGCCCGTGGTAATATAGCAGCGTTGTTGAATGCCATGATAATTGAAGATGCTTGATAAGTTTCGTTCGGTTCATTATGAAATATCCTATTTCACTACAATTGAAGTATGGTTCACAAATATGCCACGTTGACTAGTAGGCTAAGTATTTTTTAGAGTTGCTGGAAATCACAACTTGTTATGGTCAATATACGAATAACAATCAAAATTTGATCAACAACAACGTCACCAAGAATTTATGACATTTAAAATATGATCAACAACATGCCCAAGAAATTTTGATGTCATAAATCCCAAAAAGTTGCTATGATTGTTAATCCTTGGATTGCTTATCATTTTTAATTTCTATTTAATAAGAGCTTCAAAAAGGAAATAAGGGAATATTCAAAACGATTTCTTTTTAAAGGGAAAAAAAATATGAAGTCAATCTGCTTCAATATTATTTTGGGCGATGATGCTTCGACAAAGATGTAATCTCACAAGTAATATAAAGAGTGTAAAAAAAAGGACAAAAAGAGTAGATTACAACCAAATCAAAATCAATAAAAGTATAAAAATAAAATTGTAAAAACGACCCTATGCAACACCAACGTATCACGCCTGAAGAGATCAACATCCTCCACTTCAAAAGAAGAAAATCCATATCTTCACGCTGTAAAGCATATATTGTTGCGAGATAACATATATGGAGGAAAAGTCAGCTATATTTCAATAGAATGTTTTTTGCTCTTTTTTTTTTTTTTAAAAATTTTTGCTAGGTTTCATGTTGTTAATTCCCCTTGTTTGGCGTATATTGGTTACCACCACAAACTCAGTTATAAACAGTAAAAAATTTTTATATGTTATAATAATAATAAAAAAATTTACTATAATATAAAACTTTTATATATTACAATAAAAATAATTCTAATTAACAGTTCACACCCCTTTAAACACCACCGCATGTTTTGTTGGGGCGGTTGTGATTGCAGTGAGGCAAGGGATGAGTATTTGAGTTGTTCGCACTTCAATGCAACTGCATTTAAGGAGAAAAAAAATCTCCCAATGAAAATTTGTCTGAAAGAAAAAAAAAAAAAAGAAAAAGAAAAAATCCCAATACATAAGCAACGGCTGTTAAGATGGAGACTGCTGAAAGCATCCCAAAAGCTTATCCCCTTTCGCAAGGCAAATCTCTCCCAATCAACTTTTTGTCGCAATTAAATAAATCAGTATGTGTATATACATATGTATGTACATACGTATGCATACGTATATGTACATTAACAACTGTTTGTTTCATTATGTCTGGGAAAATGACGGTATGATTTTTTTTTTTTTTTTTTTTTTTTTGATTTAGCTCCCCAAAAACTCAAAATGACACAAAGTTATTTAAAATCTTATAATAAGTGATAATTTTGCTACTTATGTCATTGATACATTAATTTTTTAACGATTGTATTCTCGTCTAGATCTTGTGACTCTTTCGCAAAAGGCACATATAATACATTTAAATAAGTAGATTTTAAAACTTTTAGAAAAACCTAAATTTTTCACGCTCTAATCTCAAGTGTCATCTCTTTTGTCCATGATCCTCACATCAGTATCGCCCTTCTTTATTGCTTTTCCCTTGCTAGTCATGTGATCCATTGATGGAAATACTAAAATTGCAACTTTTTGATAAGCTTGGAGAGGAGTTTGTCTCATTTTGAATTATAAAGGACCGAAAAAAAAAAAGACAACTTCTATTATTTGCCGGTTAAATTTAAAATTAATCCTTTTTTCTCCCAATGACCAAAAATTAAAATTGTGTCTGTCACAGCTTTTGGAGATGAATCATAGTCTTGGCGTGTTGTGTGTAGTCATTCAAACATGACAGCTTGTGCAAAACTATTTCTTTCCTTTGTAAATTATTCCAAATTTATTTTTACTTTAGACCTCACCAATGACCATGTATGAAAGAAAATAAAACACCTAAATCTGACATGTGTTTGGAAAAATGAACGCACGAATTTTCAGCCAAAAAGGTATTTTGTTCATATACTATGTTGTTTTTTTGTTATTTTTAATTTTTTATTTTATTCTTTTTATGTTGTTCACTCCACAGATTCTGGCTGAAGCTTTTACAGGTTAGTTGTCTTCCCCAATTGTCTAGTGATCTCAAACGAAGTATGAAAGCATTTAAAGGTCTGGTTTGTAGAATAATTGATCAAAAACTTGTGTTACTTCTGCTCCTTTTCTTCTCCCAAACTTTGATCATCACAGCAGAAAACACCGATTGTAAGTTCATTTCAGCTGATGTACTGTATTTTTGGTTTGGTGTACATTTTGTTCATTTTTGATGTATTTTACTTTATTCACTTCTGTTTCTATCTTTCTTATATATGCATTTCTTTATTGTTATAAAAAAAATGGATTTTAAGTTCCTAGCATTAACTTCCATTGACATCCAAGATTAAGGCCGGCAATTTAGGTTACGATACGACGACACTACACGAATCTGACATGAAAAATACGAATTAGGGTTGAGAAAATAGACCTCGGGTTGGGATTGGGTTGAACCCGTCTGACCCACACAAAAAACGGGTTGGATTCGGGTCAACCCGAATTAACAAGAAACCAACCCGAAATAATCTGCCAAAAACGTGTTGAAATCAGGTTAACTCAAAAATTGACCTGAAAATTGTTAATCAACCCGTGTAACCCAAATTAAAATCATGTGACCTTAATGCAACCCATATAACCTGAAATTAATTTAAATGTGTCAAATTAGTCTAACATTTGTTGTATATCTAACTTGACATGATTCTTGTTTCTAGCATATTTATTTTTGTTAAACTTATACAAAGTTTTTTAACTTTTTTGATGGTTCTGTTTTATTGAGTTATTGTTTATTTTGTAGGCTTATTATTGGGTCTATCGTGTTGCGCGTCTATCAGGTTTAACGGGTCAGTGTGTCGTATCAACACGAGCATGCATAAAGTAGGATATTGGCGGGTTGCACAGGTCGGGTCGGGTTAACCTGTCTATACGTCAGGTCGTGTCTGGGTTGGGCTTTTTTTGAACTGTCGGGTCATGGGTCAGGTTCGGGTTGATGTGTTGGCTGTTTAAATAAGAGCTCAACCTGACCCGAACTCGACTTGTGGATCCGAATTGCCAGCCTTCCAAGATTAAGGGTAGTGGCCATTTATGTTGTGTTTGTTCTTCTCCTTCGCCCTTAATTTTTAATTTTT
Source organism: Artocarpus hirsutus (assembly GCA_946598075.1). Lineage (NCBI taxonomy): Eukaryota > Viridiplantae > Streptophyta > Magnoliopsida > Rosales > Moraceae > Artocarpus > Artocarpus hirsutus. The sequence continues at coordinate 20,004 of CAMOHE010054451.1, read as the reverse complement.
TAAGTAAATAAAGAACATGAAAAATGAAAGAATTTGGACTTCCTCAATTTTAGAATTTCTTCTGGTGTTTGTTGTTTTAGGCAAATTCTTAAGTTCATCACAAATCTAAAAATAGAAAAGGTTTACTATTCCAAAAGATGAACTTTTGACAACTACATCTATCACCAGCTTGTACTAATTAACACTTGTTTTTTACCATCTAGTCATGGGACGCATTGAAGGAAATACTATAGCAGCAACTCATGATAAGCTTGGAGGGCAGTTTTGTATCATTTTGAATTGTAGGGGACGAAGTGAGGCAACTCCTATTCTTCGGGGCCAAACCAAAAACCAAGAATATGTTTCTGTGCAAAGAACCATCAGTTTTCAGAGCCAAAAAAAAAAAAAAAATTAAAAGCAGTCAGTTTCCAACCAACTGTGTCAGTGTCACAGCTTTAAAGATGATTTATGGTCTTCGCGTGTTGTGGGGACTCATTCAAACATTGCAGCCTATGCAAAACTACGTCTTTCCTTTCCAAATTATTCTAAACCAATATTTACTTTAGACCTGACCAATAATCACGTACGAAAGAAAATAAAACACCTAACTCTGACTTGTGTTTGGAAAAACTTGAATACAAGAAATTTCAGCCAGAAGGGTATTTTGTTCATATTCTATGTTGTCACTCTGCAGATTCTATCTGAAGCTTTCAGCTGGGCAATTGGCTTCCCCAATTGTTTAGTAATCTCAAAATAACTGTGAAAGCGTTTAAAGCTCTCGTTTGTTGAATAATGGATCAAAAACTTCAGTCATTTCTGCTTTTTGTCTTCTCCCAAACTTTGTTCATCTTAGCAGAAAACACTGACTGTAAGTTCATTTCAGCTGATACACTGTATTTTTTTATTTAGTTAACTTTTTCTTCATTTACTTATTATATTATATTCACTGCTGTTTTTTGCTTTCTCAGCTATGCATTTTTTCAGTCATAACAACAAAAGATGGATTTTAAGATCCAAGTATTAACTTCCATTGAAATCTAAGATAAAGGGTAGTGGCCATGTGCTGCATTTGTTCTTCTCTTTCAATTTTTAATATTTGAAATGGAGAAAGAACTTGGAAAATGAAAGAAATGAGACTTCCTGAACTTTATAATTTCTTCTGGTGTTTGTTGTTTTAGACAAACAGGAGTTCTTCTTCTCTAATTCCTGACAAATCTCAAAGAACATCAAGTTTACTGTTCCAACACATGAACTTTTGACAACTGTCTCTATCACCAGCTTAAGCTATAACAACTTAAAGTAACACTTGCAAATTCCTCTCCTTCACAAAACATATCTTGCATCATTACCAAAACTTTGATATCAGAATTGCTCCAATATAGCTCACACATCTTCATTTGGCCATGAAAATTTTCAGTTCTGACAGTTTATCTAATAACTTCAACAGGGAAATACTTGGCCCATCTTGAAATTGAGTTCAGGACTTAGAAGTTACTGAAACAATAGTTGGGTTCTATTAAGTCTACGTTCTCTGTAACTGTGATCTTTTTCTTTATAATTTAATTACCCGATTTTTTTTCTTTCCCACTTTTTATATAGTTGTTGGTTTAAAGTCTCTTGAGTGGAAGAACACACCTCCTAATTGGAAGGGTTCAGATCCTTGTGGTGCTAAATGGGAAGGCATTGACTGCACAAAATCACGTGTTACTTCTATGTAAGATCTCTTTTCTAGGTTTTCACCTTTTGATAGCTAAATAAATGCTATTTCTTTTACCCAAATCCATTATTTATGTTAAACGAATGAGATTTGTGTTTTCAGAACATTATCAAGCATGGGGTTGGAAGGTCAGCTGTCTGGAGATATCGATCTGTTTTCTGAACTAGAGACTTTGTAGGCTCTTCTATTGCACTTCTTTTACTTCATGTTGGCTTTTCTTTTAGTGAAAGATTTAGTCATGAAAATTTTATAACTGGGATTTAGTAAACGCTCCTCTCTATTATTTGGAAACTCACTTTTATATTCCATTTCCTGATTGGTTTCTTCATATAGGGATCTGTCTTACAACAAGAATCTAACTGGATCACTCCCACAATCAATTGGGAACTTGAAGAAACTCTCTAATTTGTAAGGACATGTTGGATTTTTTATTATTTTCTTTTATTCAAACTTTAATTGTGTTTTTGAGATACTGAACCTTTTTTGTCCTTGATTTATGCTGCAAGAATCTTGGTTGGATGCGGTTTCTATGGCCAAATTCCTGGCACAATAGGATCTCTCCAGGAGCTAGTTTTTCTGTAAGAATTTTGCATTTTCAGAGCTTATTAGGGGCAAAATTTTTCCTTTTCGTTATTCATTAATGGTATAAAAACAAAGGAAAGAAGTTTATTCAAAACTTCTCCTGTGCTTTGTTAGAAGATCTTACAAAGGAATCTAAAAGCTCTTTCAATATTTATCTAAAAAAGCTGTGCCAAGGTCATAATGTGAGATGAAGCAGTCAGTGTTTACTTAAACATCGCAAGTTGTCTTCTATGCAATTAAGACTAGGTTATCAAATTGTACCAACTTATTTATGTACACTTGTTCTACGTATCTCACATCTACTTATGCAACATTGAATTTCTTTACATAAAAATGCAGGTCTCTGAATTCCAATCGCTTCACTGGTCTGATTCCACCTTCTATTGGTAATCTGTCCAAACTTTACTGGCTAGATCTCACGGACAATCTCATTGAGGGACCCATCCCGATCTCTAATGGGCAGACACCTGGTCTTGACATGCTACATCATTGCAAGCACTTGTATGGAGATAACTACATTTCTTTTCTTAAGCGGTACTATCGGTAGCGCATATTTTTGAGCGTCAGATTTGATCGGAATCACACCACAATAAAAAAAAAATTACGCAAAATTGACAGAATCTAATACAGATCTAGTAGTTTTGAACATATGCCTACCGATAGGGTATATTTTTTATATCCTAAAGTGGAACTTTGAATATTCTTATTCATTCAATTCTTTTGAACGTCTATGGTTCTGTCTGTTATTAACAGCCATCTCGGAAAGAATAGGCTCACAGGCACAATTCCAGAGGAGCTTTTCAGCTCAAACATGACTTTGATACATGTGTAAGATAAACAATAATAGCAACAGTTCTCTGAAAATTGGATTCATTTGTGTTATTTGTGTGTTTCTGGGAATTTCATTTATCAAGTTGTTGTTCCTATATCTCGAGTACTGGTCTGCATTTTGCTCTAATGTGATGCAGAGTTAACTTATTTGGAAGAATTGACTATAAGGTGATCGAATGTTTTGTTAGAGAATAAAATCAAAGAAGTGTTGACAATCTGGTCATTTGATTTGCAGGCTTTTTGACAATAACACTCTACGTGGCAGCATTCCTTCCAGCCTTGGACAAGTTCAGACTTTACAAGTGGTGTGAGTATCAACTTCACATAGTCAGTAGTCTAAGTAAAGTTATTACAAGTTCTCAAAAGTACCACCCAAGTGGGACATAGTTTTAAACTGTTAGATCATATCAAAACCATAACGGATTAAGAAAAGTGTAACAATTTAATAGAATTTGATGAAGATATGATGGTTAAGAACTGTGCATAACGGTAGGAATTTATCTTATCTGACAAGAGAATTCTGCTTATAGTTTCTCTCGTTCTTTCTTTTTTCTTTTTTATTTTCGTTCCGTTTTCCAATATTGATTTTTTTTTTAATCTCACTTGCAGGCGCCTTGATGGGAATGAATTAAGCGGGGATGTACCTAAAAGCCTCAACAATCTTACAAATGTTACTGAGATGTAAGCATAAAAAAGGGGCAAATTACAACTAAAGCTTTTGTGTATGCGTATTGAAAATATCATTTTATATTCTAAGACATCTTGTTCTGGTGGCCTGTTAATAGGTTCTTGTCCAACAACAGGCTGATTGGCCCTCTGCCCAACCTTACCGGCATGAATTCCCTAAGTTACCTGTACGTTTAAGCATTTTCTGTACCCAAAAAAAAAAAAAAAAGGGATTTTTTACGATTTTGTTTTTCCCTCCAAAGAGAAAAATTATTTGTTAGTCATCTTATTATGAAAATGGCTTATCACAGTGCATTTAATTAGCTAGTATGTGATCTGCAGAGATATGAGCAATAACAGTTTTGAAGAATCAGATTTTCCTTCATGGGTTTCAACCTTGGAGTCTTTGACAACAGTGTATGTCTCTCTCCTTCCTTCTACAATATGTATTTGCATTGGGGCATGTCCTACATTATTGATGATACTTGTAATATTGTGTGGTAGGGTGATGGAGGACACACACTTGCAAGGAGAAATTCCAGTTGGCCTATTCAGCCTTCCTAATCTTGAAACTGTGTGAGTATCATCACGAGTATATGCTTATAACTTGGATAAAAACAATTTACAATTCTTTTTTTTTTTTTTGGATTATTGGCACTGTTTTTTTTTTTTTGGGTGAGAGAACGGGGTCAACCAAGACCCAAAAAGAAGAGAAAAAAAAAAAACAACAAAAGCTTAGGAGCCAATCTAAACACAGAGTCTAAGAGAAGAAGCACCCAAAGCATCGCTTCTAATCAAGCTCGTCAGGCCTACTGGAGGGTTTTGAGTAAAGACATTGAACTATGACATTGTAACATTGAGTCCTTGAAATTTTAATTTTTGCAGATTATGCCCTGAACTTTTGTTTTTTTGGTAGTTTTGGTCCTGTTACTCCCTCAACATTTTGCACATAGTCGACGGACTAACAGTGCTAATTGCAGTTTCTTAAATCATGAAAGTTAATTATGTTTTCATAAAAAGAGATGGTGTTTAGGTAATTGTTTTTGACATTAATGCCAGGGTACTAAAGGAGAACAATCTCAATGGCACGTTGGAAATTGGCACTTCTTATAGCAACCGCCTCCGGCTCATCGATCTGCAGAAAAATTCAATTGCTGAGTTTGATAACGAGGAAGAACAGAATGTTAAGATAATGTATGATGCTAAAGAACTGGCTAATGCATTTTAGTTACTTTTCATTGATTTGTATTCATTTGTTTTCCGACAATCAGTGGAGGAGCCACGCTTGTCTCAGTTACGTAGCCTCACTAACATTTTGAATTCCTTTTCATCATATATAAATTTTCAAAAGAGTTTAATTATGCCCCCATCTAATTGAGAAAATCATAACTGCACCCTCATTCAATAAAAAAAAAATATATATATATATATATATATACACAATTTTTTGTAACACTAAAGGGTTAAACTTCTTTTTTTCTCATCTTGCAGACTTGTGGATAATCCAATTTGTCAGGAAACAGGAAACACAGAAAGTTACTGCAGAATTCCAGATTCCCAATCTAATAATAAAAGCTCATATGTCACGCCTCAAAACAATTGTTTACCAAGTGCCTGTAATATATCAGATCAGATTTCAAGCCCCAACTGCAAATGTGCTTATCCATACACAGGAACTCTATTCTTCCGAGCTCCTTCCTTCTCAGACTTGGAGAACAGAACTTACTACAAACTACTCGAGAAGTCCTTTGAGACCTTCTTTCAATCATATTGCAGAGGTTCTGTGGATTCAGTTTCTTTGAGTAACTCCTACAAGGATCCCTCTGAGTATCTTCACATACAACTGGACATATTCCCAAGTGGCAGAGATCGTTTCAGTAGAATTGACATCTTGGATATAGGCTTCGCTCTTAGCAACCAAACTTATAAGCCCCCCAAACCTTTTGGACCCTACTCTTTTATTGGTGATCATTATGAAAACTATGCAGGTGATTCTTTAAACATGAACTGAAAACAAACTTCTTTGAAGGCTTTGATCTGTCTTTGAAGTCTTTAAACACCTCTATTCAGATATAGAAGTTGCGGTAGAATCAAAGAAGTCATCGAAGTTGAGTTCCGGCGTCATAATTGGAGCTGCTGTTGGCGGTTCTGCTCTCATGCTGTTGCTACTTCTTGCGGGAGTGTACGCTTTCTGCCAGAGGAGGAGGGCAGAAAGAGAAATTGAGAAGAGCAATCCTTTTGGTAAGCAACAATGCTTCTATTCCCTATAAAAAAAAAAAGCATAACTTTGATTATCATTGTACAATGTGGACTGATTTTAGACTTTTAAACCACATGTATTTTCACCCGAATTTTAGTCCACTGGAATCCGAATGCGGCAAGCGGACGAGGCATGCCTCAGTTAAAGGGGGCAAGACGGTTCTCTTTTCAAGAGATTGAGCAATGCACCAACAATTTCTCATCAGCAAATGACATTGGATCTGGGGGTTATGGAAAAGTCAGTTTTAATAATTTTCGGTGAATAGTTGTATTAGTTCCAATTTCTAAGATATGTTTGCATACAAGCACAACATCTTTTGGTAATCAATTCTTGCATGTTCTTTACTTTTGTATTTGTGTTGTTTTGCCTTTTGCCAAGTTGTGTTAGGCACTACATATTAACCAAATGCACTTAACATTTTGTAGGTTTATCGTGGAACTCTTGTCACGGGAGAATTGATTGCCATCAAAAGAGCTCAAAAGGAGTCAAAGCAGGGTGGAAACGAGTTCAAAACAGAGATTGAACTTCTTTCGCGGGTTCATCACAAGAATCTTGTCACCCTTGTAGGATTTTGTTTTGAGAAAGGTGAACAAATGTTGATCTATGAGTATGTTCCCAACGGTAGTTTGAAGGATAGTCTTTCAGGTATTCTATCTTAATCTTCACCCTCATATAATTTTTAACTGTGCTTTAGCTATTTTATACATAAGGCTCAGAACTAAACCATAACAAGATTTATTTAAGAAGGAAGGTCACTAAAGTCTTTTTGGTTACTACCGATTATGTATCTCTACAGGAAAGTCGGGAATTAGGTTGGATTGGATGAGAAGACTTAGAGTAGCTCTTGGTACTGCTAGAGGCCTGGCTTATCTTCACGAGCTTGCCAATCCTCCAATAATACATAGGGACATTAAGTCAACCAATGTCCTTTTGGGCGATCGTTTAAATGCAAAAGTTGCCGATTTTGGTCTCTGCAAACTGATGGGAGATGGTGACAAGGATCATGTCACTACTCAAGTCAAAGGGACAATGGTAGGTATTCAACATTTGGGCTCCTTGGATAAAATAGATTTCATTATGCATTTTGTTTATAGGGCACGCTAGTTTTATAGATGCCAAACTATTGAACATTTCTTTTCCTAATAGCATATTTCTTTATTTGTGTAGGGCTACTTAGATCCTGAATATTACATGTCACAACAATTGACCGAGAAGAGCGATGTTTATAGCTTCGGAGTACTGATGTTGGAGCTTATTACCGCAAAGAAACCTATAGAGCGAGGGAAATACATTGTGAGAGAAGTGCGGATGGCAATGGACAAAACTAAAGATTTGCATGACCTCCATGCATTTCTGGACCCGGCAATCAGTTTGGGGACAGGATTGAATGGTTTCGAAGGGTTTGTGGATCTCGCAATGCAATGCGTTGAAGAAGCAGGAGCAGACAGGCCTACAATGAGTGAGGTGGTGAAAGAGATCGAGGCCATAATGCAGCTTGTCGGTTTGAACCCCAATGCAGATTCGGTGTCCACTTCTGCAAGCTATGAGGAGGCAGATAAAGCAGCCCCACAGCATCCTTATGATCAAGAATCCTTTGATCATAGTGTATCCTCTCCGCTTTCAAAGATAGAGCCTCAGTAACCTTGTTTTGAACTTGAAATATTCAAGTTACATTGCTATATATCTACTGCTTTTGTATATAGCAGTTATTGGTAGGATCCGTTGTTGTATCATTTTTAAGAGAAGTGTTTTGGGTGCTTTTAGATCCCTTAACTATTGGCATTATGACGGTTTGGTTCTTGAGTTTTGTTTTTTCCGCAGCTTTGGTCATTGACCATAAAATTAATCATTTGATTTTTAAAATTTAATGAAGGAAACACATGGACATTACATGATAACTTGAAATTTTATAAGAACAGCCACTTAAGAATCTTCAATGCCTATAAAAGCGCTTAAAACTTGGAACATTTCGCAAATAATGTGGCTGTTTGTCTTAAATTAAGTTTTTTGTGCAGTGGATTACATAAAATGCTTTATAAGCACCAATTTTGATGCATTTCCTAAAAATTTTCATTTTCATTTCCAAAAGATTCTAGGAATGCTCCCGGCCCACGCCCGTAGTTCTTTTACTTCTGTCTGGTTTTTGTCCTAATTCTTGCAAGGATATCATCTTCAATTCTTTTGATGTACATTCATCAAGATTACTAACAGTTCTGTTTCTTACAAAGCTGGAAAAAAGAAACTTCTAATTGTGCTTTTGTTTCAACAATATAATACAAACACCATGATACTCCACACATATTCTCAATCCAAAATTGCAACTTACTAACAACAACTATGGAGAAAGACAGCCTGCCAACTAAATACTACGAAACTGAAATGTTTTCGTGTTCAAAGCATGCTCAGTGAGACTTTGATCTTTTGAGATCAAAGGATTCCTTGCTGTAAGGATGGAAGGAGATTGCCTCATTATTTGATTCTTCATGACTTACAGAAGTGGATGTTGAATCTGCATTGTGGTTCGAACCATAATGCTGCATAATGTTTTCGAACTCAAGAAGTTTATCTGTTAAACTCAATTTATCACTAATAAACTCATCGACTTTATCACTAATAAACTTGAGTTTATCGAACAATTTATCATTTAAATTTAGTTTATCATTGATGAATGATCATTTGTCTAATTTTAAAAAGTTATAATAATTTATTTTAAAGAGGCTATATAAAAGGCCCCCTAACTCAATTTTCCTCCTGTTATTAATTTAGTTCAAGATTTTTACTTAACTCATGCTTAAGAAAAACTTTAGACTTTCTCATGCTATATGTATTTGTAGTCTAAGAGAGAGAAAAGGAAAGAGAAAATTATATGTTAATGAAACATAACCAAAAATGCTTGAGGGCACTACAACT
>CAMOHE010054451.1:0-11039 GCA_946598075.1 Artocarpus hirsutus | reverse complement strand
GATTCTAGGAATGCTCCCGGCCCACGCCCGTAGTTCTTTTACTTCTGTCTGGTTTTTGTCCTAATTCTTGCAAGGATATCATCTTCAATTCTTTTGATGTACATTCATCAAGATTACTAACAGTTCTGTTTCTTACAAAGCTGGAAAAAAGAAACTTCTAATTGTGCTTTTGTTTCAACAATATAATACAAACACCATGATACTCCACACATATTCTCAATCCAAAATTGCAACTTACTAACAACAATTATGGAGAAAGACAAGCCTGCCAACTAAATACTACGAAACTGAAATGTTTTCGAGTTCGAACTATGCTCGGTGAGACTTTGATCTTTTGAGATCAAAGGATTCCTTGCTGTAAGGATGGAAGGAGATTGCCTCATTCTTTGATGCATGACTTACAGAAGTGGATGTTGAATCTGCATTGTGGTTCGAACCATAATGCTGCATAATGTTTTCGATCTCTTTGACCACCTCACTCATTGCAGGCCTGTCTACTCTTTCATCTTCAACGCATCTCATTGCCAAGTCCACAAACCTTTCGAAACCATTTAATCGTGTAGAGAAACTGATTGCTTGGTCAAGAACTGTTTGGAAGTTGTACAAATCCTTAGTTTTGTCCAATATTGTCTGAACTTCTCTCACAATGTGTTTCCCTCTGTCGATAGGTTTTCTTGCAGTGATGAGCTCCACCAAAGCTATAAACGTCACTCTTCTCAATTAGTCATTGCGTCGTGTAATATTCAGGATCTATGCAGCCCTGCAACAATAAAACAAAAGTTTTGGTAGCTAACCAAAACATTAAAAAAATAGTACATTTTCTTTAAATTTAATCACACTTCTTTTTGTCACTTAAAAAAAATTTATTATATACTTTGTTTGCTTAGATATAGAAGTCACATTTTATATAAAATTTTAGATATAGAGAGAGGGTTTTGATTATTCACTGACTCTCTCTTTTGCACATGTATCTAAGATGATTGTTCAACGGAGTTTCTCTAGAATAAGATAAAAAAACGTAAAAATATATAACTTCCTAAGGAACTTTCTATCTATTTCACGATTTGGTGTATTAGCAAGCAAATGACATGGGTTAAGAAAATTGATGCACTTATAGTCTATGTTCTTGACGTCAAAGCAATAATTTTACAAATGACTTTACCTTTGCACTCCAAACTTCTCATGATTGGTACTATTACCCTAAAAAATATTTTTATTTAAGAAATTTATTCCCTGAATTTTCAAACAATATCAAGTAACTCCAAATGTTAATGGGGTTAGATATCGGAAAATTTAAGGACAAATCTAGTGATTAAATGGTCAAAAGATTTTTTTTTTTAAATAAAAATGAAAGTTCCAAACCACAAGAAGTTCAAGAGCACAAGGGGCAAAAAGTCATAATTATTTTGTGCAAAAAAATTAACCATTACTAATTAACTATTAGAGTTATTTTGACAATTTGACGACTAAAATCTAAATTGTCAAGAATAAAACTTTCAAGTATAATGTAGTTCTTAACCGCGAGAAATTCAAGGGGCAGCACATGTGCCAAAAACCCTTCAAAAATTTCTTTTGTAGACTTTCACTGTCCTAACATAAAAATATAATATAATTTTTCTGCATCAACAAAATGCACAACGAGTTGATTCAACAGGATATTAATGGATTTGAAATGCAATTACCAAAGTTCCTTTGACTTGAGTGGTGACATGATCAATTTCATCTTCTTCCGTAAGCTTGGAGAGACCAAAATCTGCAACTTTTGCGTTTAAATGGTTGTCCAAAAGGACATTTGTTGACTTAATGTCCCTATGGATTGTTGGAAGGTATGCCAAGCCTCTAGCAGTATCAAGAGCTATTTTAAGTCTTCTTCTCCAGTCCAACATAATTCCTGACTTACCTGTGGAACATGTTTACGTAATTAAAGATGTTTAAGAGAATAATACAAGTATTAATCAGTCTATTTTCTTGGAAAACTTTCTTCATCTCTGAGCTAATTTATTATTATCATATTTAGGCCTGTTAATTTTATCCATAAGGAACTATTGTGGTAAGGATTCTACACCAGCACTTGTGGGCATGTTTGAGGCACATGATGAGGGAGATTTGATTGGATTAAATTTTAATACTTTGCTCGGTGAAAAATTTAAAAGGACTAGATTGGATAAAATTTTATCGAGTCCATGCTTGGATCCTCTTAGAAGGGGATTAGGCTATCCCTTACTAAAACATAGGATCAAACATAACTTTTGTACATTATGAAAAGTATTATAATTTTTTTAAAAATTTATAAAATTTGAGGTCAAATTGTAAGTTTTCAAAAATTGAGGGGTCAAAATGTAATTTTTACATCAATGAAAATATTTTTCATAATTATATTTTTGCCCCTCTAATTCAAAAAATTATAATTTGACCCCAATTTTTTATTGTTGATTTTTTTTTTTACAAAAAGGCCCCTATTCTAATAACATAACACCAAACATAAGATTGGATTAGCTAAAATCTAATCCTACCTTTTCTAGTACATGTTAATCCAATCCATTAAGATTATCTTATTCAATATTGTCTTATCTTACACACCAAACAAGCCCATATGATATCATACTTGTAAAGAGTTTAATGGATCTTAATGAAAATATATGATAGCCAAAACTTTATAGCTAAGAATTCTAATTATAAGGAGGGACAGCCAACTTGAAGCATCATACCTCATTATTTTTTTATTCTTTTTAATTTTTTTGCTTGTATCCATTATTTCAAATTCAAATGGAAAAACAAATTGAGGTATACTACTACTTAAGTTAACATATTGGAGAAAAAAAGAATATATATATATATATATATATATATATATATATATAGATTCTCAAAAAGTAAAATAAAAAAGAACATATATATATGTAGACTAACCCAAAAGTAAAATAAAGAGATAAATAGTAGAAAGAAAAATGAGATGATTTGTATTCATTATACTATTAAGGGATATAGAGGTAATATGACCCTTTTTAAAGTACTTTTAACATAAATGACCATAACTTTTTGAAATTAGGCAAATGGCCGCGTATTAATGATAAACTTGAGTTTGTCGAGTTTAACATCGATAAACTCAAGAAGTTTATTTGTTAAACTCAATTTATCACTAATAAACTCATCGACTTTATCACTAATAAACTTGAGTTTATCGAACAATTTATCATTTAAATTTAGTTTATCATTGATGAATGATCATTTGTCTAATTTTAAAAAGTTATAATAATTTATTTTAAAGAGGCTATATAAAAGGCCCCCTAACTCAATTTTCCTAACTCAATTTTCCTCCTGTTATTAATTTAGTTCAAGATTTTTACTTAACTCATGCTCAAGAAAAACTTTAGACTTTCTCATGCTATATGTATTTGTAGTCTAAGAGAGAGAAAAGGAAAGAGAAAATTATATGTTAATGAAACATAACCAAAAATGCTTGAGGGCACTACAACTTATAGAAGATAAGCCCCATTTGTATGCCCCACATTGTGGGATCTATGTTCTATTAATGTGGAGTTCAATACCACTGGTGTCTTGTAGCATTGTTCTAAAGTTAAGGTGTCAAAAGATATTGAGTTTAGCACATTAGAAGTATGAGAATAAGGATGAAGTACCTAAAAGACAATCCTTCAAAATACCATTTGGTACACACTCATAGACAAGCATTTGTTCACCTTGCTCAAAGCAAAATTCCACGAGGTTGACAAGATTCTTGTGATGAATCCTTGACAGCAGTTTGATCTTAGTTTTGAACTCCACTCTACCCTGTGTGGTTAGTCTTTTAGCTCTTTTGATGGCAGTCATTTCTCCAGTGGGAAGAGTTCTGAGATAAACCTATAAAAGATGTTACAAAGATTGAGAATTCTTCGTCAAGATACCGAAAAAATACTCTTATCGACAATGCAATCTTTTGGACTGTTAGATTTTTATCAGATTTTGTTAGTTTTGCGTACTTTTTCCAAGTAGAAAGATATTTTGGTTATTATTTGGGGCCAAATAAAACTTGGACAAATATTTTAATAATCTATAGTTGCAATTATATAAGTCTTTAACAAGAGAGAGTTGAAAATTTTACAGGAAAGGATGTAAAATTAATCTAGTATTTAAACATATATATTATAAGTAAAACAAGATAATTGAAGTTAACCTTTCCATAACCAGTTCCCATTTCGTTTGCTGCTGAAAAATTGTTGGTGTACTTCTTAAGCTCTTTAAAGGAGAACCACCCTGCATGCATATGACATAAATGTGTTCAAGAAAATTCTATTTCATTTCTTTTATAGAATAAGGAAATTCTATGGCCAAGGATCTATAGTGGAATGTTAGACAACATTGGAATGATATCAGGGAAAAAATTATATGTAAATCTATGAAATAAAATTCGGTATTTTAGCTCTCTAATGTCGATTTGGTTGTCACCTTGTAACTATTATTGATGCACATAACATATTCGAAAAATTACTATGTGAATTACTATGAAAAAATTGCATACACCAAAATAGAAGGACGACAATGAATCTATTAGATGAGTTAGAGGGACCGTCGGTGCTTAGCATCACAACTAATTGAAGGTGGAACCTTAATGTAAGAAGCTCCGTATTGTGACACCTACTTTCTATTAGAGTGTAGTGCTTAACACCATTGGTGCCCTTTAGCGTAAAAGTGTTCTTTTTCTTTTACAAAAAACGAAGAGAGGAAGAAGAGATTTCTTTTATTCTTTTACCAGGGGGGTCCTCTTGCTTTGCTCTTCTCTTCAAATAGAAAAAGTAAACTCCCACCAAAAGCAGTAACACTATAACAAGAGCAGAACCACCAACTGCTGCTGCGATGATGCCAACACTTGACCTTTTTGATTTTGTGGGAACTTCTATACCTAAGTCCATATGAAGAGAAACATGAAGAGAGTTGTTTAAAGAGTTCAGAAACATATGATTGTAAGCAAAAAAAAAAAGAAAAAGACATTTCAAATTAGCCTGCGTTCATCAAACAATTACCTCTATAGGTTCCGTAAGGATAACCAATAAAATAGCATGGCCCAAAAGCATTGGGGGCCTTGTAACTTTGTTTGCTAAGACAACGGCCTAAATCCAAAATGCCTGTATGATTAAAATAATCTTGGCCAGGTGGAAATATAGCTAGGCTTATCTCAACATACTGAGATGAATTATCCTTGGTTGGGTTACTCAAAGAAAGAGAATCCACAGAGAAATTGTAGAGCTTAAAAAGTTCGTGATAGTTTTCTCGAAGTCTTTATAGTAACTTATGTTTTCTAAATCTGAGAACGAAGGAGCTATGAAGAATAGAGTACCTGTGTATGGACAAGCACATCTGCAGTTGGGACTGTTCATCTGATTTGCAGCACAGGGACTAGGAATGCAGTTTTTCGCCCTGACATAAGAGCCCTTGGATTGCAGAGTGGAGGCGTTGCAGTAACTCAACAATTTTGACTCTGGTTCCCCACATATTGGATTCCCCACAAGTCTGAAAAAAGACCACGGAAAAGATAATAAGCCCTTTGATATGACAAATGAAACAATGCACTAAAAATGATGTCACAGTCATATGGCAAACAGTTAGGAGAATTGGGTTTCATACGGCTACGTAACAACTCTAGCAAACTGTCACCGATATTTTTAAATGGCATTGGTAACAAGGGAATTGGCACCAATGTACCCTGAACTTTCTGTCCTCTGCAAGTTGGATTTTGAGGTTGTAATTTTGGTATCTAAGACCCTAAATTTGACAATCCTTGGAAATATAGTCCAATCAATAACGGATTATGGTCCCAATGCCAAAATTAGAAATGCGAAGATCAGACTTCTCAACCAACGAAAAGTTCCTGGTGATTCTATGCAAAAATCATGAGGCATATGTTCCATCCATTGAATGACACTTGTTAGCTATTAGATCACAATTTAAATAGTTTTCAAATTTACAGTCTCACTTGCCAAAATAAAAAAAGTTTAGGGTCGGAGTTGCTGAACACCGACAAGTTCAAGGTGTACTAGTGCCAATAAGCAGAGTTCATAAAGCAGCACTACTACCAGTACCAGTGCCAATTCTAATAGTTTTCAAATTTACTGTCTCACTTGCCAAGTTTAGGGTCGGAGTTGCTGAACACCGACAAGTTCAAGGTGTACCAGTGCCAATAAGCAGAGTTCATCAAGCAACACTACTATCCTCTAAGAAGCACTTGTTCTTTAGCATTATATAAGAGAAGAAAGGGTACTATGGTTTGTAATTTACGTTATCTGAATCTTGTGTACTTCATCCCCGTTCGCAAAATCGGTAATTGAATTCCCATGCAACTCGATGAGCTGTAGGTGGTTGCTGTACGAGGTTTCAATGTCCAATGAAGCATGAGAGGCTTTTACTGGTTTCTAGGAGTAATATAAGATAAGCTTATTCTTGGGAATTTAAACCCTTATTTTTTGTAGTAAATGGGTACTATGAGTCGTATTGTGCTTGGAACTTTAGAACCTTATTTCTTGTAGTAAATATGCTCAAAGAATTGCTTTGTTTGTGATTAATAATTGTGAGTTAGCATTAAATGAATAATGTTACGGCATTAGAGGCTTTTACTGTTTTCTATGACTAGTATAAGATAAGCTTAAAGTCGGTAGTATATTTTTCTAACTTGTCTCAACAGCTGTATTGCAATTGTTGCTTCTAAAACATTTCTGCTTTTATTTATTTTTATGAGAATTTCGATTGAAATTTTTTGCCTTGGAAGTCGAATTAATGTTTTTGTGGATTCTTTTAATCTACATGCGTCTATAATATATCACAGACTCTCGTTATTTATGTGGAGAACATGTTGAAATTAAATTGGAAAGTGGTATTTTTGGTGAACTTCTTTGGAGTACGATGCTTTCAGGATTGGTGAATTTTATGATTGATCTGGATGTAAGTTTGTTTATTTATTTATTTATTTATTTTTTAAACCTTTAGTTAAAAGGCTTAGCGATAATTGTGCCTGATATGGCTATATGCTGAACTTCTTGCAGGTGGAGATTGGGTGGGATGATATCTTTCAGGATGAATCATCCAAAGGAATTTTTAAGATGGAGCTAGAAGATGTCGATGAGGCTATAGGTGATGAATTGATGGATGGTGATGAGGTACGCTTTAGTGATTTCAGCTCTGTTATAAATTGGTGATTCATTTGGAGTTGCGTCACCTGTAAAAAAAAAAAAAAAAGAGAGAGTAATATGGTAATATAGTGATGAAAGTCAGATGTTTATATTATTATTTTTTTGTCGTGAAGTCTATAGAATTACAGTTTAGTGGATGAGGCCCTTGCTTCTTTGATCTGAATTTTTATTTAGAAATGAGATGTAATCAACTGAAGAATTTGTGTACATGTACTCGCGTGTTTCTACAGAATTTTTTAATTGATTTCTATACATTCTTTTTGGTTTTTTTTTTTGGGTTTTTTGCACTTTGTCATTTTCGTTATGTATTATGCTTTTTGTTGACTTCTAGATAATTAATAGTCTTCCATGTACTATAGCATCTACTCTTGGGCTTCTGTCATTTGTTAATTTGGTTCTTTTGTTTGTATTGTTTGAACTTTTATTACCTTTCTCAACGCCACTAACATTCCAAATCCTTCAAAGACAGTTGCACTTAGGTATTGACATTATAATTGCTTAGTATCTTTGCTTACTGTAGCAACGGTTGTAACATTACTTGTTTTAACGTTGATTCCCGTCAACTTTAGAGGAACCGAACTTTAAAAGCAAAATTGACTAAGCAAGATCAAACAACAAACAAAACACAAAAAGGAAATCAAATCAAAGTATAAAAATAATACAACAATTTAGAATAGTTTGACTCAATGGAGCCTACATCCGCTATGGTTGCTGATAGATTTTGCTTTAGAAATTTGGTTCCTTCAAGGTTGATGAAAAACGACGTCACCATCTTGTTTCAAGGAGACGGTGCACAAACATATACATGGATATAATGTGTGTGCGCGCGTGTTTATGTACACATGCACACATATGTTTGTATGCATGCACGTGCACACGTACCATTATACTCTCTGGCAATTTTGAAGGATCGCTCAAATATGTTCAATAAAGAGGTGAAAATTTGTCGGAGCAGAATTAATTCCTGCTTAAAAGGGAAAAAAGGTTTTATGAAAATATGTTTCATAATATTTTGATTCTACAGTTAATATTTTGTTTATTTTATTTGACCTAAAGTTATTTATACAGCTTCCAAGAGAACTTAGCCGGAAAAGTTTGGTGGGAAATCTTTTTGCTGAGAAATTGGATAGCTTGTTGGTCTTGATGTTTGAGCATCTTGAATCTTGTGAAGCTGATCGTCACTTGGTTGAGGTATTTTTTGACAGACTTCTGTTCTTTCTTCCACAAAACATGCTTGAAACCCAAATTTTCTCATTTTATGTTGTTGGTGTGGCTAGGTCTTTGAAACTCTCCTCCAATCATTTGAGAAGACTGTTCTCACTGCATACAAGTAGAAATTTTTCCAGGTTTATGCCTCTGATGTTCTCATTTGCCTACATTATTTGTTTTCTTATAAGAAAGTGGTGATTTACAATAATGTCCCTATACTAAAGGTAAATGTATTGCTTTCCTTTGTTTTGTAGTTTGTAATGTGCTATGCATGTGCTTTGGATCCAGAAAACTGTGGCGTTAGATTTGCCTTGTTGATACTTTTATTTCTAATGCCTACCCACCAGTTTTGAGGTAATTAGGCTGAAGCGTGCTCATAGTTATTAGTGGGCTCTTTCTGATGGCTGGCTGTTTTTATGTTCATTTCAACAACTTTGACTTTTGAATTCCCTCGTTCACTTTGGCCTTTGGTGCTGTTTGATATTCAGTGTTGGCCTTCTCTCTCTCTCTAAACCGTTATATGCTCCTGTACTACGTGGGACTTATTGTGCAGTCATTGGGTTTCTTTTTTTTTTTTTTTCTTTCTTTGTTGAGGAACATTTTTAAAATGATTTACGGTATACCTTATGACTCTGACGATATATACTTTGTGGCGTTTTGAACATTTACCTAGGGTATGGTTTCCACTCAGAATTGTCCTTGATAACGATGACGAACTTGGGATGACCAAAAATTGTCTTGCTATTTTATCTTCTCCAGCAAACAATATGCAGACCCTTTTGTTTCCATGCTTCCTTATTGTGTCTTTTAACATGTTGCACTTTAATTACCAGCTAAAATTTTTTTCCAAAAAAAAAAAAAAGCAAGATGTCATCTAGGTGCCTTGTTCTTCCACATCTCCGATTTTCATCGTATTGCCTGGCTATAGTCAAAAAAGTAGCTGAGATTTTTAAGTATACGCTACAAGTGCTTCTTGAAAGTTATAAGTGTTGGAATTGAAATATGAAACGCAGCGGAAAAGCTGGATCGTTGACAAACAAAAATTTTTTAAAAACTTTGTTCATCGAGAATAGATATATAATTTTAATTAATAACATAAAGCTTTAGGAATATTACAAACCTTTTGAAGACTATCAGGGTATCCTAGCTTTCCTCTTTGATACCACGATCTCCCAATCTAGGCCTCCACACCAATGAAAAGACGAGTGCGTGTCAAACTGCAAGAATGAATTTTCCTCACACTTTTTGAATCTGTTATGTACTCAATACATGAGATAGCAGACCTTTTTTTTCAGAGAAGAACTCTCAGTTTTTCTCTCAGAGTATTTTACAAAAGTTACATGAATAAAAAAAACTCTTGAGATAACTGTTATCTTATTCTTATTTATATATGAGCAATTAGTCACTTTTCAATTGACTTTTTTTTTTTTGGAAAAAGAAGAATCATCAAGTGGTTCGTCTCAAACACATACACATATATATATATATAAAAGTAAGTAAGAAAGCAAAACAGGAAACGTAAAGTTACTTTACTTTTTTTTTTAATATATATATATATATGAATGTTTACAGAACTCAAATCAGGCAACTTCCACTTTTTCTTTTTATTTTTTTTTAATATTAAAGAATCATTGATTCATTACATATATATATATATATATATATATACATAACGTGAACTTGAACGAATTCATTTGGAATTCGTGTATATATATACATATATATATATATATATATATATTAATAAATAATAAAATCTTATATATAAAAAGATTTGGTTCAAAACCATATATATATATATATATATATCTAAATATAAATTCAAAAATAAATCATATTTATTTAAAAATAGATTTTAATTAACTAATGCTCAGTTAAATGTGACAACATTTATCACACTACATTATGTATCACAAAGAACATTTTTCTGTATCACATTAATAATTTAAGTGTGAAATAATTAATTCAGAATTCAATAATTCTAAACTAAATATGTATAATTCATTCTATGCAAAAATCCAATATAGTGTTATAGAGGTGGCATTGGGGACCTATGGACTTATAACCGAAGCTTCAATAAATTTGACAATTAATCAAACTCTTTAATTAATGTATTAAATTTATTAGTTTCAGTGTTACTCCACTAAAAACCTGAAACTGAACTCTTGAGGTTATAGTAAAATTATTCAAAGAAAATTAGCAAGTAGTCCATTGATATAATCATTACGTATAAGTCAGTCCTCCATAAATAGTTCATAATAAGAGCCAGGTTCAATTTCCGTTTACCTCTCTTATTATATCTTAATCCTTGAGTACCAATAATTCTCTAATGAACAGTTAATTCATAATCTTATTATGAACGAGCGCTCTACTGTTTAAACCTCAAATTATCACTCAAGAGAACTATTTTTCTAACTTCCATAGGGAATGAATGTATTTCATATCTGTATAATATTATTCCCATCCACTTATTACATTATATTTCTAAGATGCTAAGTTATGATCTGTGCTTACACAAATCTTACCATACAAGTCAAAAAACATAATGTCATAAATAGGAGTCTAATAAATACTCAAGATTAAGACTGTCAAATATATGATCATCATAGTGATAAATTTGAATACTCTATTTGTAACGAATGATTATTAGAG
>CAMOHE010054450.1:11793-58909 GCA_946598075.1 Artocarpus hirsutus | reverse complement strand
TAAAATAAAATAGTTAGCACCATTTATCATATATCATAACACATATCATGAGTATAACACTTATCATCGTCATTAATATAACATTTAACGTCGTCATTAACATAACATTATCCGTTACATAGAATTAGGCGGGCGTTACAGTAATATATGGAAGATAGTACTCATTCTAAGAAGATCTATCATCATGATTCATGTGTTTATTCCTTAAGTTTGAGATTGGTTAATTTTGGTTGTTTAGAAAATATATGTGGACCAAGTAAGATAATGTTATTTTTAATTTATTTATTATTATTTATTTAGTTGTTAAATGATAATAAATAAATAAAAATAAATTTAAGTGGTCCAACATACGTATATTTTCTAAAGGGTGTCAACCAAAGGGTATTCAACTATTATAACACTTCAGAAAAAAATGTTTTTTTTATGAAAGATAACGTATACCCTGATGGTGGGTGTCTATAAATATCACGTAAGAGGGTCTCTAAACCATGTAGTTTTTTTCAAAAATACACCATCTCTCTAAAATTGTAGAAGGTTTAGAAGAGCTTCTTCTTTCACAAAATTTTTCTTTAGGAATTCTTGCAGAGAAACTTTCCATTCATTCTTTAAATTATCAATAGCTGGAGGTTAGATTTTCTTTCCTATGTGTTTCTGCATTTAGATGATTTTCATGCAATTTAGTTTATGCATATATGAAAATCATAATTTTGTATATGTAAATTTCTTTCACAAAATCCAAGTAGAATTATCAGTTGATATAGAGCTCGGTTTTGTTCCATTGACTTAGTTCCATTTTTAATTTGCTTACCTTTGAATTTTGGTTGATTTGATGAGGCCCAAGTCTCCAACTTTAAGGCCAGAACCAACAGAAAATGTAGAAGAGTAACTTAGTGGAATTGCCCCTACTGCATGCATGGTCAAAATTTTGCCCTTCATATCTCTTTGTTTGCTATTCTTTAAGATGTTAGATGTGTTTGATGATGACAATTTTAATTTATATGATGTTTAGGAACTCAGTTCAACCTATAAATACTGTAGTAATTTAAATTTTTTATGAGAAAAAATTGGTTCGAATTATAGTTTATGGCTTGAATTGTCGCTCACAAACACGCTTTTAGTTTATTTAGACGTTGGATGGACATATGTTGATAAAATTAAGAAAAGATTTAGAAAAAAATGATCATATCTTTTATAAACCAATTGTGAACAATATTGATTAACTTTTTATGATCATGATTTATGTGTATCTTCTTATTGATTTAGAACTATTTCTGCGCTTTACGTATGCTATTTGAGACTAGTTTAGGTGGTTGGATGTGTTTGTCCACCAAATTTATATGCCCCTGGTGGTTTTTTTTTTTTTTTTTAGGGTTTACATAATTATTTATCATACTTTTAACTATTTCTCAGTTTGTTTCTCTGTTCTTGAAAACCATAAATGTATCTTTTGAATTTTAAAATCTTATTTCAATTTCATCCCTGTGAATAGAAAAAATAAACAAAATAACATAACTAACCTTAAATAGTTATAAAAATATTTTATATATTAAAAACATAAAAAATCCTAAAACAAAACACCAAATGTAAAAAAAGATTTTAAGTTTTATGACTTTTTAAATTTTTTGTCAACAAGAAACATATATTTCATAAACAATTAGATTTAGCTAAGGGTATTTTAATCTTATCTTTATGTTTTTTAAGTCAAAAAAGTCTGCGAGGGATAAAATCTAAACAAGTTTTTCAATTTTAAAAAATACCTTTATAGTTTTTAATTACAAAGAGATAAATTGAGAAATAATAAAAACTAGAATGTATAATTATGTAATTAATCCTTTCTTTTTAAACATAAAGTGGGTGTCCTAGGCTCACAAGGTTAAAAAAAAGATCAATATATAATTTGTATTATTTATTAATATTAATGTGTGTTTAATTTCAAAGTTAGGATCATGAAGCCAATCAATTTAACATGAAGGCGATAATATCAAGACCAGTATGTTTGATATTGGAATTTATTTCGTTCACCAACTGCTTGCTCTTCATTGGGTAATTGTAATCAAAAGCAATTGGTTGGGAAAGAAATACAAAATTCCAATTACACACATATTTATTTCATTTATTGTTTATTTGTTGTATAAAATATATTTTGATTTATCGAAATTTATTATTTTATTAACTTGTTATTACAAAACAAATGGCAGTATCTAGAGGTATTAATTTGCTGAAATTTGAGCCTTTTAGTGAGGTGTTGGATATTAATTTATAAATAATGAAAAGCTTTCAAATGCTACAGTAAAAAGTAAAAAGTTTCAATTGTATAAAGCTTTTACATACTATAATATTTTTAACTAAAATTGATTTCAATTATTGGTTCTGACCACACTTCTCAAACACACTATAAGTAACACATGGGACAAGGTCTAACTGTTTGATAGTGTTTTTGAAAAAAGTGAAAATGGTTTTGTTTTAAAAAATAAAAATTTTTATAATAATGCTAAGAGTGTTTTAATTGAAATTTTTATCTTAAAAAAATATGCAAAAACATTTTAAAAACATTAACAACAATACCAAACGGATAATTATCTTAGAAACCCCTAAATCTCTATATTAGATAATGATTACTTCTAAACCATCATCTAATCTACTATTTGACAATTTGTATATAAACATTCGCTAAATGTCCCATCATAGCTAGCTTAGCAATGCTACCGAGCACATGACATGAAAAAAAGTCATATAAATACACATAAAATGGCACCTCATTTAGCAACATTTTTTCGAATCGTCGTCGTATTTTTAGTAAAGGTTAAAACCCTGTTCTTCTCTCTTCTTTGTACTAGTGGTGCCTTTCATGACCTAAGTTCCCTACACATGAAACTTGTATTTTGCTTGCAATATAAGTCAAAAGTGGAATAAGTTCCTTTAATTAAGCGCAATCCCGGCAGAAAAGTTCTATGCTCATTCTGTGGCTTTGACTAATCACTAGGAATATATAAATTCATCGCATTTATAGAGAATATGTATTTTGAAAATTCACACACACACACACGATTTTGTCATGCACACTTGGAACAAGTACGTATATTGCAATTTACAAATCAACAAATTACATAAAAAAAAAAGAGAAAAAGGAGGAGTGAGAAAGGGAGAGAGGATATGTCAAATACGTAATTAGATCATGTATTTCGGCTATTAGATATGTTAAAAAAAGTTGACCTAAATTGGAGGAGTAGAATTTCATAAATCTAAGTATACAAGCCAGTTCCGTAATTTTAAATATTCTTTGATGAAGGTGAAAATTAGGACCTGATCAAGATTACTGTGATTCACTAAAATAACTCATCATTTGTCAAAAAGAGTTAATTATTCTTAATCTAAAGAACAAGTTTTGATAAATGAACTAATGGGCCAAATATATGGCTAGCTAGTTTTTCCAAATTAATTACTCCCATTATGCATATATATTTATACTGCTCTGTAAAGGGAGAAAACCAGGTCAAATTAACAAAGAGAAAGGGAAATAAGACATGCATTTGAGGGATAGGATAAAAATTAACAGCATAATTTTGAAAAAAGAAAATCAATAGCATATTTTATTTAAAATTTTAAAATTTTCAAAATTGCCCTTATCCACATGCCTCAGATCAGCCATCTCTCACCTTGTTCCACCGGACTATCATCGGGGAAGAAAGGTTGCAATGCTAGTGAATATGGTGACGCTGTTGAACCGTAGCAAGGTCGTGACAATGACCCTTGTTTACGAACTAGATTGCTACCAAAGAACGAGGTCTTCCTCGTTTGTTATCTCTGCGAAAAGACAAGGCACATAGCAAATACGCTGCTGATCTAGATAGGTGCAATCTCGAGATATGCATCGACGAACTCGCGAAACGTAGACGAATTGCGACATGCTGAGAGAGAGAGGTTGCGATGCCTCGTGACCGCCGTTGTCATCACGCCCAGAAATCGCTTTTGCTGTCTCACCACAAGCTCACCGTCGCTGCACCATCATTGACAAGGAAAGAGAGAGGGAGGAGAGAGATAGGCTACTCTAATTTAGGGTTAGGGATAGAGTAAGTTAAGGTTTCATTTGGGATTTATGGTTAAGAAATTTGGGATTGATTAAAGTGAGGGTAAAGCTAAAAAATACATGCTTAAAACTTTAAAAAATTAAAAATATGCTATTTATTAACAAGTTAATTAATTATATTATTACCTTCTATTAGTTTTTAAAATTTGTTTTTTCCTATATTCAAATTGAAAACACTAGCAATTCATATAATGTGAAAGAAAATACTGTAACAAAGCCGGTTCAAATTAGAATGAATATTATAAGTTATTTGGCATCTCGGTTGGAAATGTTAGTTCCAATCAACAAATAATGTAACTCTCATATACTATAGTTTTTGAATCAACATGTTCTGTTTCAACCACCCTCTTAAGCACCCTATTAGTGTTTCTAAACGGACTACAAACATGCACCTTTTGCACATTCTAATTTTCAGACTTAATTAACTATATAATTAGAAGGATACGAATTTCAATAAGCGATGTATTAGGCGCACGTATGGCTTTCTAGCAACGGCAGACAACATTTGAAGGGGCTATATTGACAACAGCTACAACTTTGGCATCATGCAAGTTGGTCTTCAATTACTTGATTAACTTAATTTTATAGATCACATGGGAAACGTGGAAACTGAGACTTATACATAGTTTATCGGACACAACATCTTTCATTAGGGTCTGCTTTTCAAGAAAGACAAAAATGGGAAGTCCTGTGTGTTGACCAATAAAATATCGAATAGAAAATTTAATTTGATTCTATGGGAACGTTGAAACCAGAGAATGAAGTGAAAAACAATTTTGTTAGATAGCTTAGCTTGTAATCTAATTATCCCCGTTAGGTATTGTCATATTATTACTATATATAAATATTTACACACACACACACATGTACACGTATATTTTAGCTAGCTAAGAGTAATTAGCTAATTTCCTCGGTTTGCTCATGCCACTTCAAAAAAAAGAAAAAAAAAACACACGCACACACACAAAACATGTATATATATTTTGTGGTCAGTCAAAGATGGTCGACTTACCTATGCCGTGCTATCAGAAATACAGTACACACACACACACACATGATCTGTATGTAAACAAGAAGTCATCATAATCGTCCAAGGCAAATCTGTTCTAGATCAATTCTTGATATTAATAAAACAGTCATTTATTATGATGTTATTTAATTATATGTCGAGAAAAACGAATTATCATTCAGAAACAAGAAGCAATAAACAATATATATACATATATTCAATTTACACGTTTTGATATTATACCCTAAATACGAGAAATATATATACGCTTTTACACTGTTAACTTAGTCTTATCCCCAAAAAATAAAATCAAAGCCAGATCACGCATAACATACACACATACATCACATATATTTATATAGAAAATGAATAAACGTATATCGGATGCATGTATGTATATTTAACATGTGGACATGCGCGTGTGTTCACATAACACTTCGATCAACAAGACCGCATCGAGCCAATCATATATATGTGTATATACATGTGTGTATATATATATATATATATATATACACATGAGTAGCCACTAGAGCACCTATTATTGTATCTTCTTATAAAAGAATTTAAATGATCCTATTCATAATGCTCAATTTGATTGCAACTGTGCATCAGAAAAGATACAAAAAGAGGCTGCAGTAGTATAAAACGGTATCCAAAGTTTAAACCTGAAAAATTTTGGACGTGTAATGATAAGCAAGTTAGAATAAAATAAGCACCACTCTTGACAAAAATCCTATTGTATGTCTTGGCATCATAGACCCACTGGCAATCAAATGGAAATAAAAAAAATGCCATTACAGAGATATAGCCTTTTCAATATATCAATGATTGCTTTTCTTTTCCTGTCGGTTAATATATAATTCACCATACTCTATATTCGAGAACATGGGAAATTTTTTATGTAACACCTATAAAAGCATATGTGTAGTGCATTTATGAGCCCAGATGTGTGTATATATAATTGTCTTTCATGGGGCATGTAGCTAGCTTAAGTTATATAAGTTAGTTAAAATCATGACTAATTATATAAATATATACATGCACTATATATATATATATTGAAAACTATATATATACACATGTAGTATCTACTATTCTTAGAAATTGAAGAAGCTAAATTTGTTGCTAATTATGATCCAATACTGATGACACTTTCAATATGATCCTGCCAAGATTAATTACAGTTAGCTAATTAAAGACGATGTAGCCAGAACTAGTTACCACAAAGATCACTTATGCATAAAAGAAGTCAGAGGAGTTCAACCATATAGCCATTAATCGGTATCACAATGTATGAGAACACATAATTATAGTAGCATATATGCTAATCACTAATATATGTGTATATAATCAAAGATTAGCATAAGTTAAAGAAATGATATCAAAATTCAAGAGAAAGAAGATATAAATCATGATCAGTATATACATTCAAAACTTGAAGTGATCACACATGTATGTCCTAATTATGTAAAATTACCAGTAATCTAATTGCAGATTGACTGCTGAATTAAGTGTTAACGTACACATATAATCAAAGGATTTTTTTTCTTCCCTAGATCTAAAAGGGTAGTTTGTTTAAGAACTAAATATAATATATATATATATATATATATATATATATATAACCAGACATTTAATTGAGGAACGCCTACGAGCCACACAAGAGAGAAATATAGTTATGTATGATTTCTATAATATTTAATGCTATAAACTATATAAAATATCACAAACCTATAAAATCTCCCTTGCATTTAGTTAAGCTTATGGGTTTATTTAATAACCCAGATAAAACTTGAAGTTGAAACTTAAATATTATAATAAATAAAAATTTTATATTGTAATAAATTATTATGGTAAGTGAAAGTTTTATATTATAATAAATTAAACTTATTTTTTAAACAGCTTTCCAAACAGGTTGTATATCATATTAATGTGAAAGGACGTCGTTACCGCATTAATTCATAATATAGTGATACTTCAATTTATCTACTGGCCAAAGCCAATTTTACTGAATTTGAGGGTTTTTATTTTTTTCACTTATTTCTATGCTGAAGAAAAGCTATAGCATCACAAGTGAAAAGGGGGAAGAAAAATTGAGCAGGTGGCTCTGCGTGCGTGTCCGATGCAAGAGATGGAAAGCACCAAAAAAAGTACCACACATATTTGGTGATAGCTAGACAAATCTGGCAGGCTCAATCCAATCAAATAATTAAGTTATGCACACGTATACATATACATATATATACACAAATTTTCAAAGCCAAAAAGAAAAAAAAAAAGAAACTTTTCTACATTTACCCTTTGGAATTGTTGAATCATATGATTTGCCAACACAATACACAATTAAAGAACAAACAACGAAAAAAAGATTTAAAAAACTTAAAAAAAAAGACATAAACATGGATCTGCAAATGTATTTACTAATCATAAATGACTTTTCAGAAAACACACTATAGATCCGTGACGAAATTGTGTGTTTAGTCACAGCCTCAACTAGTACAAAACATTACTCCCACTACAACTTTTTCCCTTAAACACTCCCACCTATACTGCTACTAAACCTCCTGTTTGCTTGCTTTAGATGAGATTATCAAATTAACTTTTATTATACATGCATTATTACCTGCCATTCTATGCATTGATTTATATTATTTATATAATTTTCAAGAAACAATCTATATAGGGTGAATATGAGATAGGTTTTTCGGTGAGTGTCAGTCTAACTGAGATATTTGATCCTATGAAAAAAAAACATAATTCTCAAGAAACACAAAATATAATTAAAGAAAGTTAAAATCTACTGTGGATGGGTAGATATGCTTGATTATGCATATATAAGATTTATGTAGGCAGAAAACATAATTCTGAATATCAGATCATATTATAATCAATATCAGAATTAAACATAACAAAAACATTCACAAACCTTCAGACATTTAAGGTAAAACAAAAAAAGTATATAGAACCCTTCTTCATGGTAGCTGCAAACTAGTTAATAGTAATAATATGATTCTCACATAGAATAATTAAAGGGAACAGAAATCAATTCCTTGAAGAATTTTCTCAACACACAATAAGCAGCTTCTTACTGACCACTTGCACCCGGGGCCGGAGCGGGGGCGGGTTCCGTTGGGGGCAAGGCGGCAGGAGGCTGCGGCGGTCTCTTCCTCTTCTTCTTCTCATAGCTGACCCCTCTGGCCTTAGACTGGGAGTCTCGGACCTCCCGCAGGTAAAGCCTAACGGCCCGGGCGCCAAAGGGATTGGCTTCAGGCTTGCCCCCGTTCTCCTCGAAAGCGGCCCGAAGGCGGCCGACGAGGGCATCAAGGCTGCCCCAGGCCTGGCGGAGCGGGCAGGGGCAAGGGGCCGGCGGGCTCGGGTGGCCGAAGAAAGGGCAGAGCTGCGTGTGGACTTTGGTCTTGCCGAATTGGTCCAGGTACCGGAGGAACTCCAGCACGTGGGCCCCGCTGCACCGGGCCAGCGAGAGCGGGGGCCGGTGATTCCGCAGGTACTGCCCGAAGGTGTTCCAGTCCCTCCGCTTCTGGTTCTCGTAGCGGCTGAGCGTTTGAGGCGACGACGAAGAAGACGAAGGCGAAGACGACGTGGAGGAGATTGCGGCGTTACTGGCTGCTGATGTCTGCTCAGTAGGGTTGAGGTTGATGTTGACTAGTATTGTTGGTGGTGATGAGGAGGAGGAGGTTTGTGTGTTTGAGGTAATTTCAAATTCTTCAAGTGAGTCCATATGGTTGTTTGATTTTGAATAGAATAATATTCTTCTTCTTGGATCTTAATTGATCATGATAATATTATGAGGCCAAAGTCTTTCAAGGGTTTTGTTTCATTTCTGGGTTTTGTGGATTCAAATATTTATGAGTTTTGAAGCTTCAAATCAAGAACTGGCAAGGGTGAAACAGTTAGAAAGAAATTAAGGAGATGAGAGAGGGAGATCAGCAGGGGTTGGTGGTGGTATATATATTTGGAGCTGAGCCAGAGAAGATGATGATGAAAAATGATAGAATAATACATATGAGAGGGCGAAATTTGGAAAGCAACAGTAGTACTAGCACTAGTACTAGGGCTAAACTTCAATCACTTTCTCTTCTTATCAAACTGTTGAGGTTTTCCTTAGTATATCTTTGTTTGATTAATCCTAGAAAACCCTTAAAGGGGGTTATGATGTGGGAAGTGGGATATGGCTTTTGTTATATCTTTGTTATCTGAGAACAAGAGAGAGAGGGGGGACTAGATAGAACTGGCAGAAGTTTTTTTTTCCCAAAAACAGTAAAAGGCTAGAAGCCAACAAAAAATTAACTACAGAGTTTCTTTCCCTTGAAGGTCCTAGAATACAGTGAGAAAGGTGAGTTGTGGGGGTTTTATTTTATAATTTTTAATGGTAAAAATGTGAAAATGGGTGAGTGTCAGGGAAGGTGCTTTTGGGCTTTTGCGGAAATGGAAAGAGGTTGACAGTGAAATGCAGGGAGAGAGAGTGAAAGAGGGTGAGAGAAGAGGGAGCGATGATGGATGGAGACAGGATAAAGCGATTGGGTTAAAAAT
Organism: Artocarpus hirsutus; assembly: GCA_946598075.1. Classification (NCBI taxonomy): domain Eukaryota; kingdom Viridiplantae; phylum Streptophyta; class Magnoliopsida; order Rosales; family Moraceae; genus Artocarpus; species Artocarpus hirsutus. The sequence goes on along the minus strand of CAMOHE010054450.1, from coordinate 49,259 downwards.
ATGAGGGAATAATATGATTTTGTTTCTCACTCTTTTTCGTTGTTTGACAGCGCTCTTCTTTCAATTACCCCCTTTGCCCTCCTCCACCTTTTTTTTTTTTTTTGGTGCTTTTATTTTTAGGTAGCAAACTAATTTATTGTTTTCTTTTTGGGAAACTACTATTGTTATGATCTATCAGTCAGGTATTTGATAAAATATTTAAAATTATTGATTAAAATTATTTTAACTATAATATATTAAAGTTTTATATTATAATAATTTTTTTAATTTATTATAACATATAGAAGTTTTACGGTATTTATAACTGAGATAATGGTTAGAATCGTCCCTTGTTAAATATATAATTAGTTTGAAAAGCAAGTTATAATTTAAAATTAAAACTTTAACACTGTAGTAAATTTTTATTTTTCACTGTAACATATAAAAGCTTTACACTGTGACAAAACTTATTTCTCAAGCAAAGCCAAAATCCTATGTTTTAAATTAATTCAAAAATTATATTTTTGAATTTTGAACTCATCAAATATGTACATTCAACTTAGATTTAATATACAAATCTATACGTTACTTCATTAATAATTGATTTTAATTTTTAAAATAAGAAAATTATCCTTAAAAAAAGAAAAAAACTAAAAAGATGTTTCGATGAGTAGTTTAAACTAATAGTTTAAACTGTAAACAATGTAAAGCTCTTACATGTTATAGTTGAAAGCTACAGTGTGCTTTCACATGCTATAGGTTTTAAACTCAAATTGATAGTTTAAATTACTTTATCAAACACCCTATAAAACTCAATAATTAAAAAGAAAAGAAACAAAAACATATAATAAAACTTATTTTGAGGAATTTTTAAAAATTTTAGAGGTTAAAATTATAAGTCTAAAGTTTTACAGAAGTTTTTTTCCACTTTTCTATTTGAGAGTGTTTTGGTATTTTTAGTTAAAATCGACAGTTACCGTAAAAAAGTGTATATATATATATATATATCATCCTAACAAGGTATTTAAGAGACAAATTGAAACTGAAGATTTTAGTTTAAAAATATAATATTTGAAATCTTTACACAGTAACAATTTTTTGCTAGCTGTTGAGAGTTTTATACTATATGTTGATTGGATAAGATACCAAAAAAAGGCTAATATAAAGGTTTACATTTAACGAGATAAAAAATCAAAAATAAAGTTTTCCAATTAATCTTAGACGAATGGTATAAAGAGGTAAATAACCTTAAAAATCTTATTGTTAGATTCTGTTTAAGCCATTAAATCTTATTAGAATCTGTTAATTTTGTGTGCATATATGCATATATATATTGGAATGATTTTAACTAATTTAATGTCTAAAAACATGTATTATGGATATCAATTATTGGACATCCTTACCGTAGAAACTTTTTCTTAATGATTTATTTCTTTTATATTTAGGAACTTTTTCTACATATATATATATATATATATATATATATATTTTCAAGTGAACTTGGGTACTGCTTGCACTAAATAGTTGGACGCCAGACACGAAGCTGCCCTCTTACAGTCTGTTCAAAACAGTGCTTCTAGCAGGGTTTTCGAAAACATATATAAACTTAGATTAGGTAACAAAATTAAGAACTTGTATAACGTGAGCTACTTGCACACAAATATATGTATGTATGTTTGTATGCATATATGAGTGTATGAGAATTCTACTCTTTAAAAAAACCAAACTTTTAAATTTTTAGATCGTACTGTCAGATTCTGCAAGTTTTGCCTAGATACATATGTTTCTATTTTGATGAGATTTTTAGATGGCCGTAGTACTTAGATTCTAAGGTAAATTAACAACATAATTGGTATTCTACACTGCAATATTACGTTGAAACAATGCAACTTCAATTGATTTCCTTGCTATTACACCTTTTCAAAGGCATGACATATAAAATACAAGTGTACATTTTATAGATGACAAGCTTTTGGAAACATCACCCTCCATTTTTCTAAAGAATTATCTAGCATAACGTCTGTCATTACTAAAGATTTTCTACAAAAAGTGTAAGTTTCTCCCTCTTATTTATCATGCTAAATTTTGAGAAAACCGTAAAGGGACAAAAAAATATTGTTGCAGAAAAAATACTCAACAAAATTTTGGACCAAAAAAAAAAAAAAATCTATGCGAATTAGTCACTAAATGTTCAGGGGAAATTGTGGCCGGCAATTTTCGTGCCATCTGTCTGGTAAAGTTTCGAAATAGCCTTTCTCAATAAAATTTTGGCTTGTAATTTTTGCGCCCGTTATTAAGCCAAATTTTCAAAAGTCTGTTTATCATAATAGTTGATGTCACTTGTAATTTTCAAAAGTCTGTTTATTATGATAGTTGATGTCACTTGAGAGTAATGAAGATTTACGGACTATGAGTGGAATGACAAGAGTTATCTCTAGACGTGTCGTTGAGCTTCCCATAGTGGACCTTTTTGATAGTGGGGTTAGTGTATATATGTATTTATTTTGGTGTTTTACACTCTATTTTTTTTAGACGGATATGTGACAATCTACATTAAAAATTTACAATATAAGATACATTATATAAATTATTAAAAAGTTAATTTACACCTAAAACACCACATTCTACTAGTAAAGTAAAACAACATTCTCTAAGATAAAAAAAAAAAAATTCCCATTAAGTTTTTGTTTATAATATCTCATTAGCACTTTTGTAAGCTATACAGTCTATTTGAAAAGTTTTTTTTGAGGAGCCTATTTTAAAACTCGACTGACAACAATTTTAAAGAGTTAAAGTACTTTTAAAAGATCATTCATATATTTTCAAGAATAATTTTTAAATTCAGTAAATCAAAAACAACTTATAAAAAGTCCTCTCAAATAGGTTCTAACCCACCTCAGATTTTCGTTATTGATTCTATGCTTCTATGGGTTACGCTTAATGGAGGGTTAGAGTTTATTATAGTTTCTTATTGTTTATATATTGAGGGTTCATTAGCCAATAAAAAAAATAGTTATTATTATTATTTTCTGTTTGTTTTATTGATTTTTTGTTTATAATTTAACATTTAATTTCACTATATCGTGGGTTTATTAGCCAATAACGTTTTTATTTACGATACTATTTTTGCAATTTTAGAATGGAGTTTTATTTTTTATTTTCTTTGTCTAGATGTTTTAAATATAAAAGTAATTTTCAATTTGTGATTTATTTACTTTTATATTGGCGATTTATTTGGCAGCGTTTTTTTTTTTTTTGGCTAAACTAGCAACAAAAAATTTGAATCTGTAACGAATACTTTTTTCTTTGTCCAGACGTTTTCGCTTATGAATTTGTTATTATTTTTAAACTTGGAGGTGATTACGCTAAAAAAAAAAAAAAAAACAACTTAGAGGTGATTGCAATCTTTTATTATTTTTATTAATATTATTACTATTATTATTATTATTATTATTATTATTATTATTATTTTGTGCGGCAATCACACAGAAGTAGAATGCGGTGAGAGAAATAAGGTAACATATTTTTTAGTAATAGATGTCTTTATTTTTAATACACTGTTAACACTAACATTTTATTTGTTAAAATGAATGGTGAGAGGGAAAAAGTTGTTTAATAAAATAAGGTGACATTTTTGTAACAATTAATGGATGTAACTGTGTTGGAGGAGTTTGAACATGGATATAAAAAGGGAGTAACATTTTTGTAAATACTAGTTTGATGTCACCTGCTATATACATAGGAGTAATTTTGTAAGTTCTATCCTGCATTAAGGTTTATATTATCATTTTATTATTTCTTTATTCTTTTAGTAATAGATGTCTTATTTTATTGTTAATTCACTGTTGACACCAACATTTTATTTGTTAAAATGAGTGGTAAGAGGGAAAAAGTTGTTTAATAGAGAGGAATAAAAAAAAAGAGAAAAAGAAGCTCTCACAAAAAAAAAACAAACAAACAAACAAACAAGGAAAGAGGAAAGTTAAATATGTGAATAAGACAAAGTGACAAAAAAAAAAACACAAAGAGAAAGAGAGGTTAATAATTGTCAAGTAAAAAAGAGTTGTCTCTTTTATATATATGCATAGATATACATATTTGAAACAGATGTCTTGTTATTTAGTGTGTTTGTTAAAAAGAAAAAAATTACAGTAACACGTGTCAAAAGATAAATGTAACATCTGAATAAGAGGAAATAATGTGTGCATTTAGCACTCCTCCTGTTAAAAAAAGAATAAAAATATAAAAATATCCATGAGTACATGGCGAGAGAACAGCAAGGAATAAAAAGAAGACAGAAGAAAATGCAAAGGCAAAGTCCCATGTTACAAAAACCCGATATGTTGCTTTACCAAAACTCGCACTTTCAGAACACAACAAGAAATATATCTCGTTAAAAACTTTTAATAAATGAACTTGTAATTTGGCAGACCTCAAATATTTCTAAGATCATCTCTAATGTCGACATTAATGTTATTAATTGCTATATTTATTATTAAAAAGTGTAAAAATAACATATTTGATGTACTATTATGTTTTATGTTTTAATATATAATGTTATTTTAAATGTCGTATTATTTTATGTCATAATTTTTAAGCTTTGAAATTTACAAAAATAAACTTTTAATATTAAAGCAATTAAAAATTGAGAATATTGTAATTATTAACGCGAAAAAACTAATCTATCGACCAATAAAAATCAAATATCAAATTTACCATATGTCACATTTGGTGGTAATTTTCCCATCAAGTTTATGATATAGTAAATTTGACATCAAAGATAATATTTTATTGGGGAGTATTTTTACTCTTAGGTGCTCAATTTGACATTGATATATCAATATAGCATTGTCTAAGAACAATGAAAAGCCAAAATCCAGAGAACCACCAAAACCAAGTATACAAGCATTCACACCCAATCTAAAAAGGTTATCGGGCACCTTCTTTTTTTTTTTTACTTTTTTTTTCTGTATATGTGTAAACTCCGAAAGAAAATAGAGCAAAGAAATTGAAAAGCCTTAAACCAGAGGGTTTTTAATCTCCAAGTAACGTCTGTATATTTCTGTTAATCATCATATCAACTACTGAATAAGGATTAGATGCGAACCATAGCAAGTCCCTACCTTGACTTCTTGATATGGTATTGCTATAATAATTAATTAAACGGATATATAATTTGATCTACATTAATTAGTTAATTCGCTTAATTCAGATATATATTAGTTTGCTTTTTACGTTTCTCCAATATAATATGAAAAATACGTCATGATAATCGTTAGTCTTATTTTTTCTTTGGTGTGTGTGTGTGTGTGTGTATGATCCAAGGAAATGACACATGTAGTCTTCATTTTTTATTGGATAATGCACTTACAGGAATTTTTTAAGAATAAATAGAGAGAGTAGGAAATCCTACAATCGAATCTATTAATAAGAAAAGAAAAATCAAAATTAAAAGAAAATCAGAAACAAATTAACCATAATGACTAACAAAATAAGAAAATAAAAACTAACCCTTCGGAAAAGGCCAGCGATGATTGGATATAATTTGAACCAGACCAAATTTATTTATGCAGTTAGAAACCTCTCCTCTTTAAAACGATGAAGATCATAGCTAATTTTCTTTCTGGTGCCCAAGGTCACAACTTTGTTCAATTCTTCCAACTTATTTATTTAAGACTCTGAAACTACTAGTTTTATTTCTTTCTGAAACCATTGCCTAGTTATTAAGTTTAACTAGCATATGATACATATGGATTTGCTTTCAATGGTTTATATATTTTTTAAAAGGATATATTTTAATAATAATTAATGATGTGAAGTGATAAGAATTCAATATCATAAATTATCATAAATTTTTTAGTCAACTATTTATTTTTTACAACAATCAGATTTATATCAAACGACTTATAATAATAATATCTATAAAAAACATAACTACTGAAATCACACCTGGTACGTAGTACAATAGAGACTTCCACATATATATTCACACACCTTTAATTAATACATACATACATATTTTCACGTTTATGTTCTCTCACTCAAGATCCATTAATTTATCGACAAAGACTTCCCATCTGGAGACTTCATAATGTTATCATTATTCATTTTTATTCAAAGCTTTGTCAAGGGTTTCTTTCTATTGCCCTTGTATTATGGTCACTTTGCTTTGTCGACGTACGACGATTTCAGTGGAAGTAACAAAAGCGGTCATTTTCATTAATTGAATACGACTTTTCCTCATGCTGATTTGATTCAATGAATTAAGGAAAGAGATTATTTTTATTAAAGCTATGCGCTTATAAAAGTCTAATTTTGTGGGCTGCGCACAATATTCTGCCACAAGAACGTAAATATATATCATTGACTTATATATTTCAATTTTATGTTCTTTTTATTTTTGGCATTATTTAGGTATATATACTAGGTTAAGTTTTAAGGTCTAATTTCTTGTTATGATAAGTTATTCCATGGAGGATTTTAGAAATTTAGTTGCCCTAATATTCTTCTATATAAAAGGAAATTAGAGAGATCAAATAAAATACAAATAGTTGTGAGGTCTGTGATTTTTTCTTGTATCCTTTGTTTTTTTTCAAATGAATTTTCTATATGATTGCTTTCACATTGAAAAATAAACCAATATAAAATCATGCGTTTTTTTTCTTATTTTTTCTTTCATGTCTTTATTTGCTCTCAGTAATATAGAATTAGAGCGACTTATTTTTAAACATGATAACCATTTTCTTATTAGTTATTCCAAGTTATATATAGATGTATATATTAAGAACTAATTTACTGGATGGCTTAAGTGGTGGACTATATCTATGTCTATGTTTTCTTTTTCCTAAAAAAAACACACTACTTAAAAAAACACTACAAACCAAACATGTTATATGTCACAATGATCAGTTGATAATTTTTCAGGATTAATTATATAATTATACCTCTTAATTTGAACTATTTCTCATTCTGTCTCTATTGTTTTTAGAAACTACAAAAGAATCTTTTGAATTAATTTTTTTTTTTCAATTTCATCATCTTTATAAAAAAAAATGGACAAAACAACATAATTATCTTAAAATTATGAAGAATATCTTATAAATTAAAAACATAAAAATTCCTAAAAAGAAAGTATTAAATTTCAAAAAAGGATCTTAAGCTCTTTGAATGTTAATAATTTTAAAAAAAAATTCTTAAGAATTAGAATATATTTTAGAAACAAATTATGTCTAAGTAAGGGTATTTTTGTTTTATCTTCTTATTTTTTTAGTCCAAAAAGTCTGAAAAGAATAAAGTTGAAACAAGTTTTTCAAATTTAAAGGATACGTTTGTAGTTTTTTAAAATAAAAGAATAAATAGAGAAATAATTAAAACTAGAAGGTATAATCATATAATTAACTTTTTTTAACTTAAGATACAATTCCAAATCCCATTAGCTAAACATATATATATATATATATATATATATATATATTCTTAATGTCCATGAAAAATCTAATAAATTAAGGGCAGGATTGTGTATATATGGTACTATATAATCTACAAGTGTACTATAATGTCATTAACGGCTCACAAATTTCTTATAAATACTGTTGAAAGATTCAAAGACGTTCTTTCCAATATTGACTTTTATTTATTTTTTATATATTATAAAAAAACTGGATTGTTATTATTGGGTTTAGGCAATTAAAAAAATCGAAGGAAAAATGATTTGTTTGGAGGACTAAAATGGTGATCATACGTTTTCCAAAATCTACGAAATATTTGTTATGCATTTGTCTCAAGAAATACATATAAAAATATATATGTAATGCCGACCATCTATTTACAGTAAGCCTACACTACTCTCAAGATAATTCTTTAGACATCGGTTCAATAATGCAGTACGTTATAATTGGTGGGAAATACCATTAAGAAAATATAGAAGTCTATAAGGTGCTTGGAAGAATGAACCTTTAAAATAATATAAAATAAAAATAAAATAATATAAAGTAAAAATTATAATATAATGTAAAGTTCTTAGATTCTACGTTTAAAAAAATTTTAAGATCGGAACTGTTCTTGCAAACTATAAATCTGTGTCCATTACTCACTCACATCCAACACTCACACCTCACTTAGAGACATAAAAACAGGTATACATCCTTCCACGCAAAACCAATTTAAGGCAACTATATATCTAAGTTTATCTGTAAACCATTTTTCACTGAGGAAAAATGAATAAAATAACATAAATCGAAAGAAAAAATGTAACCAAATACAAAAGCAATTTCATTTCCAAAAAAGAAAAAAATATGGACAAGCAATTTCCTTTTCATGATTGTACTATTATGATCTTCTTAAAAGAATAACAATAAAGAACACGATAACTGATTATACTTGTCCCCAACATGTTTTATCATGACATCGATTATACATAAGAATCAAGGCCAAAGCTAATCACAATATCACATGATGCCGAAGCGCATAATATAAAAAGAGAATGAGTTTCAGCTGGCTCCCATAACGCTTGAAACGCCAAAAAGTTTTTTATGATTTTTTTCCTCCTATTTTCTTTCCTTTTTTTGCTTTTTTTAGTCATATATATTGTTTTTTTTTTCTCATTTTTGTCTTATTTTCATTCATGTTTATTTTTCCTTTTTAATTTTTTACTCTTTTTTTTTTATTAACATGCTTAACCCTCACACGCTTGGTGCATATTTTTTGACTAGTATATATTCATGTGTGGAGCTACATAGATGGTTGCCCAACACCTAGGTTTTTTCTTTTAATTTCATCTCTAAAATTTGATGAAATTTATAGTTTGTCTCTTTAAACTTTTAGAATTTTATCTTTATCATATCTTATGATGAAATTTCCTACCCCTTACTTATATTTCCATCTCTTACATACATACATAGATAGATACATATATATGTATATAAATATATATATTTTTGATGGAGAATAACTAGTGGAATTTCTTTGATCAGACGCTTACTATATAATCTTCCCAATATTCGATATCGTACAGAACATAATTATATTTGTCTCTTAAGTAAAGGGTTTGCCTTAAACACAAGGTTAAACTTCCACAAACTAATTTACAGCAAGAAAATCAGCATGAAGATCCGGGTAGGGGGGCAAAGAATAGCCAGAATATAAAGCCCTACCCGCATTTTCCCCACCTTTTTTTCCTTTTTGTCTATTTGATGAAGAAAAAGCAAGTAGCTAGCAATATCGTATCTCAATATTCTTTTCACAAAAGGGATATTATTATTATGAGTATAAAAGCTTGACATGAAACGGAATTAAAGCATGTTTTTTTTTTTTTTTTTTCAAATCGTAAGCATGAAAATTTCTTCATCTTTGATGGTGGGTGCAAAATTAAAAGGGTCGTTAAAGCACCAAAAGAAAGTGCAGACAGATATGTGTATGTACGGGTCGATGTTCATAAAAAAAACATCCGATGGAATCTTTTTGTTCCATGGTAAATAACTGCTCATACACTTGAGGGAAAACAAATTAACAGCTCACAGAGGAGAAGGTAACTTTTTTTCTATTGAAGTTACCGCTTGGCTTTGAGTACTCTTCTTGGATATGTAGCAATAATCCCTGTGCATGCATTGGCCTAATTGCAAGGGCTTCCTAAAAACTACTTTTGATATTTAAAAACTGTTTTTGAAAATGTTTAGATAATCTGTTATATGTGTTTTGACTATTTAGAAGAGCTTGTAGTCAATAAGGATTTGTTTGATAAGGAGGTTTGGAATGGTTTGGTTTATAACTTTATTATTGAAACTGTGAGTTCTAAACTGTATAGTTTAAATAGTAGTTTTGAATTGACGTTTGGAATATAAAGATTAAAACAAAAATAATAGTTTAAAATAAGAACTGATGTTTGGAAAACTATAGTTTATGAAGAAAATGAAAATAAGAATGTTTTTACCGTAGAAAATGATTTAAAACTACTTGAATTTGACGAGAGAATAAAATTTAGATCTTAGATGTTTAGGTCGGTTTAAAACCGTTTTATAGTTTAAAACCACCTAAGTTATTATTTAACCAAATGCTAATTTGAACTATCTCCATAGTTCAAAACCGTCTCCATAGCTTAGAACCTACGCACCAAAAAGCATATAAAATATTTCTAAAATCGATTTTGAAACTTGTTATTCTAAGAAGACTATAAACTTCATTGTAACATTTTTATTATTTATTAAAGAATTTTAAAATTATTTTGACATATTTAGACTCTTTTAACATATCCAATTTCGAGCAAAAGAAAAAAAATACTGATTTCCAATTACCAAGTTCTATTAACATTTCTTTAGGCGGTTGGTAATTAGAGATTCTTTGCCAGCCAGAAACAAAAATGTCACAGCAATTAAGTAAGTGAAAGAAAACATAAATATGGGCAACAGTAATTACATGAATTAAATCAAGGACTGTACTTGAAAACTTGGATTGCCTATGATCCTCAAGTGTTGTTGCTAAGTGGAGGAGCACTGACTTCTGATCACTGAGTACTCTTCCTAGTGCGAGCTTCAAGGGGACATGAACCACAAACAAAAACTTTGGCTTTGGAATATATTGGAATTATAACTAGTAATTGTTCATATTTCATTTTATTTAATTTCTTCCTTTTCATACGAATCAGACTTTTTCCTTTTCTTTTCCTTATTGACTTTTTCTTAAAAAATAAAAAATAAAAATCGAAGGTCAAATATTGGCCTTTTTCAAATTTCAAGGGTTTGAAGTAAGGGTGGCAATAATCGTGTTTGTGTCGGCACGTTTATAGCGCGGCACGTTTAACCCGAACACGAACACGACACGATCAATAAACGTGCCAAAAATGTAAACACGAACACGACACGTTTATGGCACGCGTAACACAGCACGACACGATTAACATAATTATTAAACATGTCGTGACGGGTTGACACGATAACAATACGTATATAACACGTTTATGACCCAATTAACTAAAAATTAAAAAATTTACAAAATTTTTTTAAAAAAACCAATAAAAAAATTAACAAAAACTCAATATCTAATTAATACTAACCTACTATAAATATTTCAAATATTTTTATTTTCAAGTTTAAATGTGTTATAAACGGGCCGGTCGTGTCGTGTAGTGTCAACACATTTACGGCCCATTTAATTAAACGTGTTAAGGCGTGTTTAGCGTGTTAGCACGAATCCAGCCCGTCTATTTTCGTGTTATTCGTGCCAACCCATTTATGGCACAATTAATAAACGTGCGGTCCAAACCCATTTATCTCGTGTCGTTTTCGTATCGTGTCATCGTGCCGTGTCCAAATTGCTGGCCCTAGTTTGAAGCAACTTACTCCAAAAAATGCTTGTTTTGAAACAATAAAAAGAAGGAGGGGGAGGGGGGGGGAGGGGTGGTGTGGACAAATATAAACACGTCAATAATTAAAAATGGGTTCATTTGGAATTGTATGTTTACCTGCCATGCATTTCAGCAATTAAAGAAAATAAATAAAAGTTGTGACTTAATTTAAATTATTATTTACAACTACATTCTATAATGTGCTTAATTAATGGGACTGAAATGATATTAAACTTTCCTAGTAAGCAATAAACAATTTATAGTGAAATTTATAAAATCTCATTAACGATTTGTTAGAAGTTTCAAAGTCTTTTTAGATGGCCTTTTTTGAGGAAGTGCATTTTGATAGGGTGTTTGAAATATCAGTTTCAACCTATCAATTACAATTGTGAACAGTATAAAGCTAACAACTATAGTAAAAAGTAAAAAGTTGCTACAGTGTAAAGCTCTTATATGCTACAGTTCTTAAACTTAAAACGTATGTCCCATTTTATTCTCCAAACGGAAGTTGAATGTGGCTTCTCAAAAAAGTTGCACTAGCAAGAAGACCTTGGAACTTCTTAAACATCAACTTAACAATGCCACACGCATTCAGACTAACTAGCTCTTTGAAAGTGTACGGTGTTTGAAAACATAGTTAGAACTAAATTTTGTAGTTCTAATCAACTTTTGCTAATAAAAATTTGATTAAAAATATATCTCGTAGTTCCAATTAAGTTCTCAAACACTTATCTTTTCTAGCAAACTATCTAAACACTCTTGGAAACAACTTTTAAACTCTAAGAACTAGAAACAGCTTCCAGGGAGCAATGACATATAGGCTCATGTGGTTTCCACAAAGCCTATAAGAGCAACTAAAGTTCTCTTCTCCAAGTATGAAGTAGAAAATAAAGATGAAATAAGATCGTTTCCAAGTGTTACAGGATATGTTTCTGTTGGAACAAATATATATTGGCAATGCATTGCTCAAAGAAGAGAGATAACATGACTTTACAAGATAGAGCATTTAACTAGGCTAAATCCTGTTCACTTTTTCTCAAACTTTTGGTCAATAATATTGGAAACGAAGTCCATATTTCAGGCAAGATTTGTAGAAGATAACTACAATAGTATCAAGTTCTTTGTGGGAAAATGATTGGATAGTTGTTGGTAAATTAATAACATGGAGTTGTTTTTTAACCCTTCAAATTCAACCCCACATTTTGTGTCATCTTCCACTATACCCTTTCAAGATAAATAAAGCCAAGTCGACAAGATGGCATAAAAATTTTTCCAAGTAGTAGAGTTTGCTTTATACTATTGAAGACAGATTTGAAAACAGTGGAGCAGACTAAGATGTGAGAATGCAGAAAAAAAAAGGGCACTCAGAGTACTATTTCAACGTACCAAAAACAATGACGTACAACATGAAAATTTTTTTGCATCTTAATCACGACGGTGTTGGAGGGGCCTTAGGCTTAAATTTCTCATCGATATTTGCCAACCCCATATGGTGGGGACAACAGATGGTCCATTTTACTTTTGTGGTCATTTTATATCTAGGCTGGAATTTTCTATAATGTTGCTTTATGACACTATTGGCGTAAGCACACGGGACGCTAATTCAGTCTGTCTATGGAAATTAACAGGTCAATTCTCTATTAAACTATCAGTCCATTCTGTTTTCTACTTAATTTAAGGATAATATTATTCACAAGAACTATGCCACTAAAATTAAAGTTTTATAATCCTTGAAAAAGAATATTAATTTTTTATATTCTCAGGTTGAAAAAGCTAAATGCTATTCTTGGCTGCTGCCATGGTTTAAGCCTATCATAATCAATGTAGTGAAAAGGGTTTACTTCTAACTTTTTGTTTGAGGACTAAAATATCCATTACCCATCAGTTTATCCACATTGCTTTCGCAAGAATGTCAGTTTATGTCACCTTTTTTTTTTTGGTTCTTGTTTTTTTTTTAATGATTTGTACAGTTTCAAGGTATTGGAAACACAATTTCAGCCACAAAATATGCGCTGGACTTGTAGTGTACATAACAGAAAGTGGGATTTTCTTGCATGTAGAGCTGAGATAATCTTTGTTGCCAGCTAAAGAACATAATCAAGGGAAACATGGCTATACAATACGTCTTGAGATTGAGACATCTTGGAAAGGAGAGTAATGGTTTCTAATGATGATATCTATGAATCTGTTAAGAAAAAGTGCAGAAATACAGTGCCTGGACCCCATTCATCGCCACCCTCTAACTAAATTCCTAAGATCCTTTAATCACTTTAGGGTCACAAGTTGGAATTGATTTGAATATTTTGATTTGAGTTGTAAGTGTTGATCTGAATTATAACCACATTCCCACTCTTTCACCAAACAAGAAATTGGAAAAATAAAACAAAAAGAAAGAGTAAAAAAGCGAGTTAAAAAAGGGGGGCTCAGGTCAATTGAATGAAATGCAGCTAAACAGCAGATTTGGCCAAGAATTAAGTGGCTGACATCCAAAAGACCAACTCCTTAATGAAAATGTACGTGCAAAGTGAAAAGAGTGGCAACATGTATGCCCTACAAGTCCACTGTCATGTCCTTTTTCTATCATGGCAATGGTTCAGCTTGCATTTAGCTTAAGTTTAATTTTTACCCTTTTGCATTATTTTTCTGCCAGTAAGTTGAAATATTTGAATTCTTGTACTGAAAATTGGCAACATAAATGCTTCTATAATTGATCAAAAAATGACCATTCATGCGGGTCTTCAGGACTCTTTTAAAGAGGAGACTCCTAAAATGCCCCAAAAACTGTGCTTATATAGAAAGAGGGAAAAAAAAAAAAAATTCTTGGCGGGGTACTGTCACTGTCGTTGTCATTTCTGTTTAAAAGAAATAAATATGCACTGTTACATATACATCAACCAGTAGTTCCACAAACATATATACATATACATATGTGTGTGTGTGTGTGTGTGTCTTGTTTTTTGAGTTTCACACAAGGCCTATCACAAGGATCTGCTATGAATTTTTGTTTCAACACAGTAACTCACTTGTCTGCACAGAAGAACAACATATGCTTTAAACGGTAACCTGTTTTCAGTGTTAACTATCAAATCATACACTAGTAGAGAATTACAAAGCTTCCAGAATTTGCTTAATTAGCATGCAGCATCTTTTTTTGTATTAAATAAATAAATTCTGCTCTTACCCACACAAATACTGAATAGACAAAGAAAACATCCTTGTAAACAGACATCGGAAGCAGTAGGAGGCGCTCTCTCAAAACCATAGCCAAACCCTTTTCATAACCTGCAAATTGTTCCATGAGAATTTCACTTATTTATTCATTGTATTTGGTCAGAACCCTACTTCACGGTTTCTGAATATTAGTTACAGCCATATCATAATGGGATAATGATATTACCCGGCGACATTCAAAGGTTGTCTCACCAAGAACAATTGGCAAATATATACACATATTTTATATTACTTTAAATGGTTAAAGACTGAATAAAAAAGGAAAAAAATCTACCATTCATCAATTTTACATTTTGAATCAGATTGACTACCAACCGCTGGTTTGGTAGTATAGGAATTTAATACTTGTGCAGATAAGTAGCATATTGATAATTAGGTACTCGTTGGGTAAAGTTGTGTAAATCTTGACACGTTATATTCAAGAAGGGAGAAGGGCGACAATACTTCAGAAACCTCAGTGAAGGCTCCGGCTATAATAACTGATACTACTTTATGAAAGTATATAAATAGAAAGTTTCCAAGTGTCACTCACCACTTAGAGCTTCCTCATAGTTTGCTTTGACCGTCACACGGCATACAGCCTTACAACCTGGTCAATCTTAGCTCGACAAACAGGACATCCCCATTTCTTAGCTTTTATCTCATTCAAGCAAGACATGCATCCAGCCATGTGGCCACAGGGAATGCAAGCTCCCTCAATCGGAGCATCCAAACAAATTACACATGATGAAGAATCTCTCTCTCCTTTTGTATCGCCGTATTTATCAGGTACGCTCTCAACAGCTGAGGAAGAAATATCCTCAGGGTTCAAATCAATTGATGGATAGTGAACTCGACCATCTTTTGAGGTAGCATCCAAAATTGGTGGAGCTGACGCCATCGGGTCTGGGAGAAGAATCATTGGGGGTGCCTCATTGGCCTGGACCTCATTATTCTTAGTTGAGTTGCCACTTGGCGCAGGTCCATGCCCTGACCATTCAATACTTGCTGGAGAAGCAGGCGCTGTTGGTGCACCCAGATCACTACCCAGATAATTGGAAGCACTTGCTTCAGAGCTCAGGTTTGCACCAAGAAGGGGTGGATTTTCCTCCAAAGCGGATTGAATTGAGGCACTAATAGCCATAGCTAACTCATAATCTTCCGCATCTGGTGGTGCAGTAGCAGAAAGAATTGGGTTCTGACTACCATGCAAAAATGCAGGATGTGCCTAAAATATTCCATAAATTCAAGATTAGGAATAGCATTGCAATGTTGGAAAGACCAGAAGTGACTTCAAAATAATATATTTGAAAATGTTGGTTTTTCCACAAATTTAAATTAATGGCTAGAACTAGAATAAAAGTACAGTGCAATAAAAAAAAAAAGTGAAATTTTGCTCTACGCTATAACTATAACAGTGACACCACTAATAGTTCTCCATTACTAATGACTCCAACTTTAAAAATGCCACCTCCAAATTTATCGGCCAAATTTAAAAGCCATGAAAATGATCTTATCTAAGCCGTCTTATCATGCTGCATCACCAGGTCACCAAAACAAAATAACTTCCTGAGTCCTAGCGGTATTTGACACTTTCTCTAACATTGTAAACAATTGTTTACCAATTGCAAATTACTCGAAATTACATTTTCAGATTATTAGTATTATTCATTTTTTTTTCAATTCTTGATATGAAAATTACACTCTCTTAGCGTCAGAAGTTTTTTGCAGCAACAATGTGCTAGACAAATGGTGGAGAATAGTTAAATTTATAAGGAAAATTTAAATTACCTGTGGAATTCCTTTGCATGCATTGCAAAACTGCTCAAGTTGTTGACCATCATTTTCCTTTTCGGGCGCAAGTTTAATGCGTGTTTCTGGAAAGGAGGCAGAGCAAGTTCAATTATGCCTGAAACAAAAAATAACCTACGACTAGTGCCACACAAAACTCTGAAAGGTTACACAGACATATATATGTATGCTATGTAGAACCTTTTTTGTCACAAGCTACATGCAAGTTTATAATGTTTGGAGGCTGGAGAGGAATATGGATAGCCGACTCCACATAGCAACAATACTAAGACGTAAGAGCACTAAGTTCTTATGTTTATGTGCTCCTTTAATGATTCTTGTCGACTTAACAAAAATTCAGCTACCATACTTACGACTAAGCATTCGATGCCTACACCTTCTTCTCCGTCTCCTGCCTCTTGAGACTATGCGTGGACATGAAATATATTAAAGAACAAACCAAAAAACAAATATCTGACATCAACTCCTACGTTTGTCAGCAAGTCAAAAATTGGGGAGTTTGTCTATCATCAAAGCAATTACTTGAAAAATTCTCGAAGATTGTCACTGAAGGATCAGATTGGTTTGACTTTGGTTCTTCCAAATTGGATTTCCACAGTGCAATAACTGTTCGTGGTTGTGCGTCCTGCCCATTCACAATAGTGGCATTCAATATTATGGTCGTAGTAATATTATTAGTGACAAGAGATTGATTATTGATTGTTGAATGACAGTAGAAAAACAAAAATTCAAAAGACAGCATTTTATGCGAAGAAGCAGCATATGAAAGTTAAGAGAGCATTAGAGGTGGAAAAGGAACAATGTTGTAGACTCAGACACAGACATTAGCAACTCTTAAAAAAAAAAAATTTAATGATGCCGCAATGATAAAACGACAAATGTGAAAAGAAAATAGCAACCTACAGTCCACATTTAAAATTGATTTCTAGCTAGATGCATCATGCTATGTAAATATAAAGTAGAAGGGACAGGACTCCTGTAATTTATAATTTAAGTAAGCGACAAAACAAATACCCTCAAAACAGTTGCTACATCCTAAAGGAGTTTGGGCTGAGGATTTGTACGACTGTGCAGAAGTTAATGCTGACAAGAGAAAAAGGGGCCTAAAGTTACGTGGTTTCCCTAACGTCTTTGGGAAAAAGATGAAGTGTCAAGTAATAAAAGCATCAGAAAGAGGTCTCTCTGGCTCAGACTGTGCAAGTATACGACATGCCAAATTG
This sequence comes from Artocarpus hirsutus, assembly GCA_946598075.1. Classification (NCBI taxonomy): domain Eukaryota; kingdom Viridiplantae; phylum Streptophyta; class Magnoliopsida; order Rosales; family Moraceae; genus Artocarpus; species Artocarpus hirsutus. The sequence goes on along the minus strand of CAMOHE010054450.1, from coordinate 31,700 downwards.
GAAGCTAGAGGCTAGAGAAATACTTATGCAAGTATGATAGTCAAGGCCCATCCGTATCAGTTGATATAATCACTATCAAATGTGAAAAACAAAGGGAAAAAAAAAAAAAAAACGCAACTTATATATGTCTTGAGTAAATTATAAGGTGAATAGTCCTTAAAGTATGTGCCAATCTCTTTTGATATGGCACCAAAAAATCATCAGAAACTGACGGAACCCATTCTTTTTCAAAAATATAAGTAGGATTGATACGTATGAGTGCAGTTTCTGATATATTATACAGACCGAAGATGAAAGGTGATAACGTGGAATTAGAAAAGTTCTTCTCCATAAAATCCAAAACTATAATTAATAATAAGACAAATACTAATTTAGACATTACCTATTTCGCTTTCAAAATTATACCGCCACTACATTAGACATGATAGCAAACATTTCTAAAATCACTTGCAAACAATCCCAAACAAAGCCCACGAAAGAATCACAAATTGCAGTGGCAAAGAAGGAAGAAAAACATAAATAACTAATATAAAAGATCTGTGAATCGTATTTGGTAATACCTGTACACTATTATATATGGCAAGCTGCAACTTGAAAGGTCTGGTAGGATGGCGAGAACCACATGGTAAAATGACAACCCAACTAACAGAGAACAAAGTAGGAGAGATTAACACCTAGGCTTCCAAGGCACTTGCTTGACCAGGATGTGATAAGTAGAAAAAAAAAACATGGAAGCAAAGAGTAATGAATAAAGATAATTCAATCGTGAGTACCATATGTATATAGTACTCACACTTTTTGTGAAAGTAATTGAGGAGCCCATGCTTCAAGAAATCCAAGACCATGAAACTCCCGCATCCAACCTGTGAATAAGCCAATATGACTCTGCAAGCATAAGAAAGAAATACATTTCAGGAAATCTCTTTCAGACAGGAATATAAGATGCGTTTGTGTGCAAAAAGATAAAAATTGACATTCACTACGTGCACCAACAAAAAGAGAATAGCATTAAACACTTCAATGTACCTCAATTACACGGACTACATTAGTGTGCCCTTTTTCCCTAGCAACATCAAGAGGCGTTTGACAATCATCATTCATTATTAACGCATTGGCTGAAAGTTTGGAACCAAATAATCAATTAGCAAGCCAAGGTTATAGGATTATAGGGAAAGAAAAAGGGTTAAGTATTTCTAAAACAACACACCTCCATGCAAAAGAAGTAACTGAACAGTACTTTGAAGGCCTCTTTTGGCTGCATGGTGTAAAGCAGTCCCAGCATGACGACCTAAATTGTGGAAAAAAAGGCGGAAAATGATAAAGCAATTCGTAATACACACAATGATGCATTTCTCAAATATAATATCAACAAGGAACAGAAATTATGTAATTGTGTAACAAAGCATTAAGAGAATTTTCTTCATCCGTGGTTCACATAAGAATTATAAACCTAAGAAGCTATAAAAACCCATTTAAACTTCCTCGTCAAAAAGAGCAAAAGTTATGAACATAGCAAATAGGGGATGCATTTGTGCAAGTTAATACATTGATAAGAAACAAAAGATTTTATTAAGATGAAATGAACCTTTTCCCTTAAAAAAAAAAGGGATGGACCTTAAAATGAACTTTTTCTTTTTTCTAACCACCCCCAACCCGCCATTTTTTTCCTTCTGTTTTGTTCTTCCTATTTCAGCATCTCTCATGGAAATAGAAAATGTACTCACGATCCATTTTCTCAAAATTAAACAATAAATAATAAAATAAAATAAAATTCATCTCTTCCTTCCTTAGACCAAATTTCTTAACTTTCAAGCTCTCACTTACAATTCAGTACAATCAAAACAAAACACAGAGAGCTATTATCACCGATATTTTACCAATGAAAGGAATAAAAAAAGTAAAAAAAGTTTTAAAAAAAGCTTTAAACCCTAGAGATACCAGGACGGTACGCATTGACGTTGGCGCCGAGTTCAATCAAAGTTTTCGCCACATTGTAAAGCTCCAGATTCATGGACGCCACTATCAGAGCGGTTTTCCCATCTTTATCAATCCACTGACCATGAAAATTCAACAATTTTCAGTATCAATTTTAACAATCCGCGATTAAAGCCATGCAGGTTTCAACATCCGTCACCAATTCAGCAATCGAACAATACGAAAAATATCAAAATTCAATTATTTTCGATTTTCTCTTTACCTCGAGGCCTGCGCCGTCTCTGGAGAGGGCTTTGATTCCTACGGTGTTGCCATAGCTGACTTGCTGATAGAGAAGCTCGTCCTTGGACTGTTGTTGCCCCATTCTGGTCGGCACAAATCGTGGAAATGGAGAATCTTTATCAAAGATTTTCTAGATATGTCCGCTAGGAATTTTGTAGAAACGATTTCCCGGAGAAATCAGGAACAATTTCCCTTGATTTTCCGGGAAATAACATGTGATAACATTAGAATAAGGATGGACCCATTTTGACGCCAGTCGTTCTTGGTCCGGGTACTTCCTAGCAAAATATTTTAAAATACGATGAAAATATGAAAATATGAAAATATTTATATTATACCTCCCCTTATAGGATAAAAATACACTTTGCACCTTAGTCCCTGACTTTTAACATATTTAAAACGTGACATAGTAACATAAATTATTAATCGTGCACGTGGGGCATGTTTTTGTATGGTTTGATGCGTGGTTTCTATACCGGTAAATTCATATAGAACTCCTTTTTAAAGTTACAAGTAAAAAAAAAAAAAAATAAAACAAATAACATTTGTGATTTATTTTGTTCTTGAATGAAGAACTTAAAATGGCACTTAAAAATACAAAGTTTTTATAACTTTATTCTTAATATTTAGTCCATTTTAAGAATATTTTATGGCTCCACTTGAGCAAAGCCAAGCACAACAAATTAACACTAGGACATGGGCCATTTGGATTATGCATACAGGACTTGTGCTTAGTGGCGGAATCAGATTTTTTTGTTAATGGAGACACTACGTTAAAAAATACAAGTAGGTTTTACAGCATACAAACATAGTTATATATTTTGATTATTAAATAAGGACACAATGATATAAAGTTTAAATTTTAATGGAGGCACAATTATAATTTTTTTGTAAAACAAGAGCACAATTAAAATTTTTTAAAAAACTTTAGGGTAAAAAATTAAAATTTTCAAACTTAAGTGAGGCACATGTCCCCGCTCAACAGTTTGTGGCTTTGCTATGGTAATTATATTTAGCCAAATAACATTGTTTTCCCTCAAATTTTACTCTATAATATTTAATTCTTCTAGAAGAATACTATTATGCATTTAATTCTTCTAGAAAAATACCATCGAACGGCTCCACTCGAGCCAAGCATGCCCACCGTTAAAGCATGAATTATGAAGACTTCAATAGTGTAGAACCAAACAACATTTCTTTCTCTTTAAGCTTTTGTTCTAACTTATAAGTTTTAACTAATTACAATATAAAACTCTCAATAGCTACAGTAAGAAACAACAAGTTGTTATAATGTAAAGCTTATACATGCTACGGTTCTTAAATTTAAAACTTTGGTTTTACATAAAGTACCAAACGGCCTATAAATTTTAACAACATCAAGTTACACAATTAACTTTGTGAAGAACCTAGACATCCTTTGTCTAACTCAAAAACCGCTCATAAACTCTCCATGTGATGTCTACGTCTGCGAGCAATAGAACCATGTATTGTCACTTTATAATGAAATTAGGAATATGAATGCTAAAATTAAAAATCTAAGGACTAAAGTGATAAAAGTGCTAAACATTAAGGACTGCAAGTGCAATTTACTTGATTTCTTAGAAAGGAAGAAATTTAATGTCAAATTCGAAAATCAAGCAAAGGGCACCTTCCTGTCCATAATTATTAATGGGTGGGTCATTGGTGATGGTTGTTTGGTAGCCAAAAGTAGTAAATTATTAGATCACATATCAATGCTTTTTGATGGAAAAAGGTCATATAAATCAATATTATGTTAATTGTTAAGGTCCCAGCCTAGGTCGCGCCCATGCAACGCGACAAAAACACTGCCGTTTTACTAGCCGTCCTTTTTTTCTCACTACTGACATTTCTAGGAATTTTTTTTTTTTTTTGGACAAGCAGCTTAAAGGAAAAATTCAGTATGTCGATCGTTGTTAAGAGTTTTATTTTTTTTATTTTAAATTATTTTGCAAATTAAAGATGCGAATTTTATAATTCTAATCAATATAAAAAAAATACTTGCCTCGGCTTTATCAGATTAACATTTTTTTGGGTTTCGATTTAATATAATTTCACAATTTTCCAAAATTTGTTTTAACAAGTTCAAAAGGTGTGGATTTGAATTCTCCTACGCAAGTTCAAAAAATGAAAAAAAAAAAAAAAAGGAAAGAAAATAAGAAAGGCACAATAAGTTGATAAAAAGTAAAGCAATTATTTTCCATCAAGAAACATGGTTGATGGTACTCATTTTCTGTTCAGTTGTCCTATCAGGGACAGGTGTGTATATGTCTTTATGTATGTATGTATTATATATATTTTCTAGAAGACAAATCTCATCTGTCTTGCTGTAAAACATAAAATTGACTCTTTGAAAATAATAATTATACTTGATAAGACTTTAGACTATTAAAACGCATTGATTGAACATTACAGGCTTTACAAATGGCTAGACATGAAAACATCATCAGAAGTATAAATCTCTTCTATACAACCAGAAATGGTTTAACCATCAAATGCTATAAATCAGTATATCTTGAAAAAGATTACAAAGGTGAAAGTGAATAATTGCATAATCTCCAAATCATTTTCACAGCTCTTCCCACTTAGGAAAAAAAAAAGAAAAGAAAAGAAATAACCAACTTTATCTTCTTATTGTGTCACTTTCCAACAATGAAAAAAATGCTTCTTTTTTCACCTTAATTCTGAACAAGAAAATTCTACAGCTAGTTGGTTCATAAGCACAGCCATTCTATGGAAATTTGTAAAACCAGTTCACCAACTTTCTAAGTCATATTGCAAGAGACTAAAAGTCATAAACTACGTTTGGGACGATGAGGCTGCGTGCGAGTTTTCCTCGGCAGGCACAGGTGCAGGCGTGTGTGTGCGCGCGTGCGAGTGTGCACTAGAAGATTCGGAGTGAGGAGAAGAATGTCTTTGTGAAACGCTGTATGTCTTGAGCAGCCTGTCTTTGTTGTTGTTCCACCATTCTTCAGCCTGGTGCTCGCTAAACCTTCGTTTACTGCGAAAACATTAAAGGCAGGTGTAATTAAAAAAAAAGTGGGAAAATAGTAACAAATTATTACATTATCAAAAGGCTAAAAGTGTTTTAGATGATTAGATAAGGATAAAGATGGAGTCAATCAAGCACCTGAACTTAACACGTCTGAAAATTCTTGCACCATTTTGAAGTTGAATGAGAGTTACATATACGTCAGGTTCAAATTGTTCAATAACTTCTTTTCGCCTAGCCGAGGATCCATGGGATGTCGATCCTTCTTCTGAACTTCTACCCTCTCTAGGACTGGAAACAGATGGTCTGTCACTACGTGGAGAAGCATCTGCACCTTCATAAGAATGGTGATTTGTATGTTGATGCTCACGGTCTAAGCTTGCATGTGAGGAAGATGAAGGAACTCCCGATATTGTTTCGTTAGTTGTGTTTAGAAAATCTTCTGCTCGAGCACGCAAGGATTTCATGAATTCATTTTCCATATCCTCTAGAGGCAGCTTTTCTGTTAATGCCTCCAACTGCATTACAATGAAGGCATCAAGAATAACTAGCAATTAATATTTAGCACATTCTCTTACTATGAAAATGCTATTTGGTACATTCTGTTAATATCAGTCTTACATTTTGGCAAAAAGATTTCGATCATGCTCTCCTGTACGGTTAATTTTTTTATTTATTTTTTCAGCTTTCATTTAGTCATTGGGATAAATATTCATAGCCTGACAAGAAACGGTATCTGCTTCGATAATTTTTATATGCAAATGGAATAATAAAAGAACAATCAAATCCTCATTAAATGATTTGGCAATTACCTTTTAAGATTTTAATCTTTTTGAATCAAATTGATTAGAGTTCTACACAAGTTTTAACAAAGTATAACGAAAACATAATAGTATCTGTTAAATACGAAAGCTAGTGGACTCAATTTAAGCTCACCTGATATTCACTATATGGAAACATCTAATGAATTCTCAAAAACAAAATTAGAATTCTTAAGTCTTAGCTGGTTTAAACCTGTTCCATGAAGGACTTGACAAGTTCCTTGGCTACTTTGTATTTGGAAGATTGCCCTTCAGCCAATAGACCTGCTGCTTTGGCGTCTCTCCTTAGTTTCTGCATCTCTACATCTTGAGAATCACACTTCTTCCTCAGGCTTTTAACCTGGTCAAGAGATAAACAATCATGTTATTTCAGAGATACAAACTACAAGGATTACATCCCAATACCAAGAATCAAGGTTGAGCTAAGAATGTTATCAGCGAAAGGTATAAAAGTCGGTACTTGGCTATGCAACTTTGCTACTTCTTCAGTCACAAGCTCATTTGACCTCTTGATATTGTCCATGACACTCTTCGAGAACACTGGAGTTGTTGAACGTTGAGGGCTTGGTCTCCTTGCATACGGTGAAGATGGTCTCGAGTTGACGGAGCCATGAGGTGATGTTGGCTTAACAGGTTTCAAAGCACTCAGTGAGCTAGGAAATGCAACATCTTTTAGTGGTAAAAGGAATGGAACTTGGGTGGCCCTGACCATTGTAGAGTAATCAGATTTGGCTCCCGCTCTTCCAGACCGGACTTCAAGATGCTTGACTGCTTCTATAGTAGGAGAAAACAGAACCCTTGAAGACCTTACCTCTCCCCTACTTGAATAATCCCTCACCGAATCTATTGACCTGCGAGGGGTTGTAGCCTTCCTGCTATAATTAGAAGAATTACCAGCCTCAGCAGCTTTTAGCTTTACATAGCAAGCATCACACACTCTATGTGGTTTGCCTGGAGTAGGAGCCAATGCGGCCCAGAATGCTTTTCTTGAGCTGCAAGCATGGCAATGCACCAGCCCACAGTTGTAACAATTGTGCCTCTTTCTAGTAAAACCAAACGCTTGTCTACAACCTGAGCAGACTGATTGGTCAGCTCCAGAGACCCATTTGTGAAGGCAAATACTTGTGGTGAAATTCGAGCCGCATGATATGTTCTTCACATGCCTATCTTTCAATGCTTCAACCAAAGTCGGGGTTTGTCGATCTTCTGCATCCCCATGTCCCAATCTTCCATTAGCGCCCTTCCCCCAGGTAAATACTTCACTTCTTGAAGTCAGGACAGCAACATGATTTGCCCCACAAGATATTTCTTCGACAAATTCACCCAACAGTTTATCTTGTACCAAGCAAGGTGTCTTTCCATCAGAGCTTGGATTCCCTAGCTGCCCATATGCAGCGTCACCCATGGTGAACACATGACCTGACGTAGTAAGGGCAACAGTCATAGTGTGCCCACACCCAAGTTGTTGGAAGTTGTAGTCAATAAGTGAAGAGACACAGGTTGGAAGAAGATGAGTTTCCTTGTTTCCATGACCCAAACGATATTTATCACCGTCACCCCAAGTGAACAGCTTTCTAGATGCAACACTACCATTAGCCTGACCTGCAACCTCTACAATGGCAGCGGTGTGCCATACTCCACATGCAACTTTTATAGTCTTTAGGCCACTCAATAACTGTACCTCCTTTGGATACGAAATGCTTTGGCGATCTCCATGGCCCAAAACCCCGAATGTCCCATCGCCAAAAGTGAAAAGTTTCCCAGTGGAAGTTGATAATGCTGAATGCCAGGTGCCACATGCAACAGACAAAACCTGAAGTCCATCCAAAGGACCATTAACCCTTTTTGGGATCCAATGACTAACTTCAGTGCCATGACCTAGAAGTCCAGCATTATGGGCACCATCACCCCAAGTGAACAAGTCACCAGTTGTGGATACAGCAAATGAATGATACTCACCGCATGCAACAAGCTCGACATTATTGATTGCGAGGAACTCAACAAGGCGAGGGCGACTAAAGTCCTTATCGATCCCATGGCCAAGTCTTCCCCCGGACTCCTCTCCCCAGGTGAAAACCTCTCCTTGCCTTGTCACAAGCGCCAAATGTCTTACACCGCAAGAAATCTGATGCACGTCGAGAACAACATTCGATTCTAGTGGCCTTGGGGTCAGCACATCAGCTTTTGTAGGAACTGGGCTCACAGACCCGTCAGGTAAAGTTCCATCAAGCCATACCTCTCCCCACAGATATACATCTCCTAGTGATTCTATATCATCTGGTCCAGATCCCCCACTTGAACAGCCTGGAGTACTTGAAACACTAATTCGATAACCATCTACTGGACTTGTTCTTAGTTGCATACTTGGGCGTTCTGAAGCCACATCTGTACCGGCAATATTCAATGGTGTTTCGCGGGAATTTAAATCAATAGACACCCTACCAGAAATACCAGGAAAATCAATGGATGGTCTCAAGAAATTGCTATTTTGAACGTCACCATCATCTTGTTGCTGAAAATGGAAGAAACAGCCATATTAGATGTTCCAAAAACTCTCTTCTTGTAAGTAAATTTGTATTAAATTAGAAACTCACTTCGAAAAAATCACTCTTACTACGTCTACTACTCTGTTGTCCTGAAGGAATTAATTCCTGAAGCCCTGCAAACCATAACTCTGCCTTATCCTTGTCCTTGCAGACCTGTAATAGACAAGAAAAGGTAAAAAAAAAAAAGAAAAAGGAGAATCACTGGATTTTAAATTTTTTATCAGTCTTACATTAAAAGAAACAGATATAGAAGCAAAGAAATTATACTTACTAGATCAAGTGATCTTTCACCGTTATTATATAGAAGAGAAAATGACAAGTACTCTTTCCCAGGCCTCAAATATCTTCTAAACACAGCCTGTAAAGAAACATAAAAACATGCCAACCAGAAAAGGTTTATCCAATATATGTTTAAAGCGGTTTGTTGTAGGTGTGGAGCCAAATCAACCCAGCAAAGGAAAAGAGAAAAAAAAAGAGGGAGAGGGCAGTGGCCGGGCACCGTAGCATCAAGATTGGGCGCTGCGGTGCCCGCTGGAATTCAAATCAGTGCCGAGGTGCTCAAAACCTGCCTTTGCGATTTTTTATGGTATTTTAGCCGAAAAAGAATAGGAAACTGCTAGGGTTTCTAATTATAGTATTTTTTCTCTTTTTTGGGGTATTTAAATAGAGATAAGAGGCTAGGGTTGTGAGTGACTCATATTTTTGTGAGAGGCATTATTTTTGTGAGGTTGATAGCTCTATTGTTGAGAGAGAGAAAAATTCCCATAGAGGGTGCTAGATAGAAGACAGATTTGGGAAACACAAATTGAGTGTGTGTAATAAAAATTTCTCTTGTAATTTGTATTCATCTCCTTCATCATAGTGGAATCTGGAGCGAAAAAAACAGAATGTTGTCTTAAATTTGGACAAACCTGTATAAAAATTTGATGTTATTTTCTTCTTTTCTTTTCTGCAATCATTCGTTTTTGGTGTTTTTAGAATTAGGAGGCGCCTAATTCCCTAACACGGTTAATTTAAGACAAAATACTATTGATTTCCTTCTTAGAGCGGGATTGTTTAACTCACAGTTCTTTGTCCAGGGATAATCCTTTGAACTAAAGATAATTTCAGGTTCCTTTCGTGTCCACGGGAGCACCAGATTAGTTTTGTTTCATCCTGTTACCAATACACAAAACACAAAACTGAAATCATTCAAGCACTTGATACAGTTCATAGCAACAATAACAACTGCAATGATAATTAATCCATCGAGAAGCTTAAGCTAATACTGTTAACTTCATTCTTATCTTACTATCACTTGTTTTCATCTCTGCTTTCTTTTATCTTGAACATATATATATATATATATATATTCCTTTAGGTACAACACGTATTCTAGGTAAATGTATAACTATACATGGTAGATGTTTGCTTTCTTCTTATAAGTCTTTTTTCCCTTAAACTAATGGGCAAGAAGTATAACACAGCCTATGTATTTCTATGAAAAAAAGGGGCAAGAAGACAGAGAGAGGGAGGGAGAGAGAAGAAAAAGAGATGTTTGGCATGTTTGCTTCTGAATTCTCCCATTTGTAAGTTATCCTTTAAATTTTGAACTTTGGCTAGTTAACCTTTGAATTTAAAAATTGTAGCAGATAACAGCAGTTAAAATTTGGATTGAAACGCACTCATACATGTCACATGAGCATGTTTGAAGGAGGAGGCTGAAATTTTGAATGACCATCATAGCATGTCATGTCACAAGGATGAGGACATTTTGTTTCATATTTTAATATCATTCATCAACTTGGACACACTCTCTACGACATTTTTTCAATTTTAAAGACCTAATTTGCCACAATTAAAATTTTAGGAGGAACTTGCCAATTTTATCAAAATTCAAGAGGCAAAAACACGAATCCCCCAAAAAGGAACAATTTACACTTGGGAATAGCTCACCGCAGAAATTCTGAATGGGCACAACTTAGGCCTTCCTTTCCGGCAGTACTTGATTAACAGACTGCCTTTTTTCAAAGCAAAGATTGCCTGCAAAAGAGGGGAGATTATTGAATTAGGGCAAAATATGTCATACCATATGAAATGTGGACATTAAAGAAGATTTTCCATTTACCAAAAAAGAAAAAAGAAGATTTTCCAAAAACTAAATTTAGAGAAATAAGTTAAGGAATGGTTCTCTTTCCCGTAGTCTTTAGAGCTTAATTTGCGTCTTTTTTCTTCGGTTATAAAAAAAAAAAAAAAACAATTTCAAAACCGTTGCAACAAATTAATATCATTCTGTGACCAGGATGGTTGAATTTTCACTTTATATTATATTTTTGTTGTATCTTCCTCATCCAGATTTCTCAATCTGTTGTCAATTACAGACAAATCGATGTACAATTGTTCAAATGTGATTCAACAAAATTTTAATTTGATTAAAAATTTTGAATTTCCAGAATAATGTTATTCCTCTCAGAAACAAAACTCAAAACATAAAAAAAAAAAAAAGAAGAGAGAATTATTGGAAACTCACTTGCTCGATGTCACGCTTTTGATTACCATAGCTAGCAGGATCTGCCATTCCATCTGAAAACGCCGCAAGAAAACCGAATGAAGATCGAAGCGATGAACTCAACTGGAAAATGCAACTGCAGGTGGTTGCTCCGCACACCAGTCTTCATAGATGCATACACTGCTTTCTAATTCTTCTTGTTCTGATTCCGCGGCCTCTCATCAACAAAATCCCCAAGGTTTTCCCTTCCAACGGTCCAATTCCGACGTTGAAAAGCCTCAGATTTCGGGCGTGAATCTGGTCATTCAGAGGGAGCCGTGAAGACGATGCATTGCAGATCAAGGAGAGAGAAAGAAGAGAGAGAGAGAGAAGGGGCGAAATGAGAGGACAGTAAAGAGTAGAAACACAGGCTTAGGGAAGTTTGAAGCTCAGAAGAAAAGGAAGGAAGACTTTGGCGCGCTTCTTCCTCTGCTTCCACGTAACACTGCTTTTCTATTACCTAATTAAACGGGCTTTTAAAAAATTTAATATTTTTTAATTATTAAGTAATATTTTATTTTGAAACAAATACAGTCTTTATAATGTTCTGATTTCTTCTCAGAAAATGTGGTTCCAAATTTTAAAAATAGGTAAAATTTTTTTCTCTTTCTATCTATTATATTTTGGAAGTTAACTGAGAGAGAGGAAAAAAAGAGATGGAAATAATTTCAACCAAAATAACTCAACAAATAACTTTAGAGAGCGCCACCTGTTTTATTATTCAAAATTTAATAGGAGAGTGTTTGAGATTAGGAATTCTTATGATGGATAAGACAATTTTGCTTTACATATAAAGCATAGTGTTTTAGCCGTTAGATTAGAATTTTAACGAATTACTCTCAACTATGTATGTTAAAAATTTATATAGCTGCATTCAGTCTAAATTAGATCGTTAAAAAGTTAATCCAACAACTAAAACACTCATGCTTCACCGGTGGAGCAAAATTGTCTTCTCTATCTTAGAAATTACTTTTGAGATTTTTTTGCAAACAATGAGAAAATAATTTTTTTTGTTTTTATTTTTTAAACCTTTTGCTATTGGCTTGACAAGAAGGTTCTTGCTGGCAGGATAATAAATCAGGTTTAGTTTTACCCAATCAACCAATATATTGCCACGGACAACTTTGATTAACCACATCATCACTATGAGAGCCGAGAGAGAGGAAGCGTCACTACATCATCGCTAATCCAAATGGAAGCAAAATAAGTAAATGAAAGTAGATTAATTAATTAGTAAAAAACGGATAGAAAATCCACTAATCCTACTCAAGAAAAAGAGAAACGTTATTTAGTGATAAAAAGGTAAAAAAAAACGAGTGCAGAAATTAAAATTTCTTCAGACAAGAAGAGATAAATAAATGTGTGACACTCAAAATGGGAGGCAAGGGATCTGTTTCCAAGCTCTGTTAATTATACGTCTTTAGGTGAGACGAGAACTTTGGTTAATTTTTAGAGGTTTTGCAACTGTGTGTTAAGTATGGTGACATAAAAAAAAAAGGAAATTGAAATGAATATAAGTGCACTTGTACAATATACAAAAGAGCTAAAGAATATCATGAGACACTTAAAAGAAAAGAAATTTCATTAAAAAACTTGCGGGATCTTTGTATCTCTTAAAAATTTCTTCAATGCCTGCCATCACTTCTGCTGGCAAGGGTCGCTCGGTTGTCAAAAAAGCATTGATGTCTTCCTTCAGTTGTTCCACAGAGGTTGCACCGATTATGGAATTCGTCATGAATGGTCGGTCTCATGCAAGTCCAAGAGCAAGCTGAACTGGAGTTAAGCCATGCTTCTTCGCTAACTCGATGTACTTTATTGTCGCTTCCTAAACAAGAAAACAAAACAAGGCTAATCAGAATTATACTACTGACGACTGAGTGCCTGGTTGAATAACTACTTCCAAAAGATTCAGTTCGGAGGATAATCATTGATGTTGTTTGTACTTCATTTCAAAAAAAAAAAAATTGTTGTTTGCACAATTAAGTTTTCCCTTGTTGGAGCAGTGAAAAGTGCTTAACGTCCTTAAAATTTTAATCAAAAAGGGGAATGGCTTATCTCATTTAAATTTAACAAAAGAAAGTCTGGTGTAGTACAAAGTACCACCTTAACCACTAACCACTACGCTATCAAGAAAATACCACGGACTGCAAGACTGCTTTCCCATGCATTTATGCACATTGACATCTTTTTGCTACATCACACAACGTACCTTTGCAATAGATTTATTATATCTTTCCATATAGCCAGGAAAGTGGTTCATCCTTCCCTTTCGCGCAGCTTCGGATTCAATATCTAGATACTTCCCCATTAGTGATCCACCGGCTGGTGGAGAATAAGCTAGCAACCCAACATTGCAGTTCTTTGGGTGACATACTTCAACAAGGTTCACTGCAATATGAAACTGCAAATTCGTAACCCCCCTTTTTTTTTTTCTTACAATTTTATACTTCCACTTTATGTCAAGACATTACCTTCAAAATGGCATCTAACCAGCAGGCTGTAACTATTCTGGATGCTAACAATCTTCAGTAGTCCCTCAGCTTTAGCTGCATGCGCAAACTTCATCACTCCATAGGAAGTCTCATTTGAAACTACAATGTATTGCACCTTAAAACCATTCATAAGCGGCTAGCCAAAACATAAATGAATTTGAAAGCCACCGTGTATACGGTTTTCAGATTTTAGTTGTTGGTAGGTTCTATTTGAAAATACAATACCTTTCCCTCGTCAACAAGTTCTTGAAAAGCTCTCAGTTGCCCCACAAAGGGCACACTCGGCCTCCATTTTGAAGGATCAGAAAAGAACTCACCAAGCAATGGGACGTATCTATCTGGCCTGGATTCAAAAGATGGTACAAAAATTTGAAAATAACACTACTCAGAAGAAAAAAAATAGTTTTTAGTTTTGTAACAGAAAGGCGGAGAAGATGGAACCTAAACTTGAAACACGAATTTCAATATATTTCTCATTACTGCTCAAACCGTGAAAGAATGCTATAGACAGGAAAACAAACAGGCTGTTATATGACATACACCAATATGAAACAAACTTGCAGCCACAGAAGGCAATGTCTTTCCCCATCTCCAATGTCGAGGTTAGGTGTTCTGATCCCCCACCCCCATTTCAAAAAAACAGGGCAGTGGTAGGGCCTATATAAACTGTATAAACTATATATCCTCACCGGTGAATTTGCAATAAGTCAATGTAATCCGCGTTGAGACGCATAAGGCTTTTCTTCTCACTTTTTAATGTTGGCAGAATCGACCCGCAAAACCTTTGCATTCTCACGAATGAAACTCGACCTCTCTGAATAACCACATGCTTTGTTGCTACAATAATCTACTCCCCAAATAATACATCAACATTAATCCCGAATGATTTTTGGCTTTCCAAGTCCTAATTTTATCAATAATTTTCCCGAACAAGAATCAATTTTCCACAACATATACACATTTTTCAGAAAAAAAAGGAAAATACCTTATCACGAGGTTGAGACTTAAGCCAGCTACTAATATAAAGATCAGTTCTTCCTTGTGTTTCCTTCTGCATAGGAATTGGATACTGTAATGCAAAATCCGAGCCTAAATTATGCATAAATAGTCAAAAAATATAAAATATAAAATATCAAGTGAAAAGAAATCGAGTCTTACAGCCTCAGCAGTGTCCAGAGCATTTTATAGCTAAGAACTTTGTGAGCTTCTTTCTCTGTGTTCTGTTCTCCAAATGTCATCTACCAAAAAAAAAAAAAAAAAACCTCTTTTGGACATTTACGCAAACAATACATACACACACATATATATACATACATATAGATATATATATATAACGTGAAATGAGAGAATTATATGATTACGGTTCCGAGAGTGATTTCGCTAATTTCGAGGTCGGAATCGCCGACTCTCCGGTACTCCAAAGGGTTCTTCTGTTTGGCAGTGGCGGCAACAATGGCGGAGCATCTGCGGCGGAGAGGAGTTGCGGCGTGTGGACAAGGCGGCCACAGGCAGCGCGTGTAGTGACGGCCATTGTTGTGGGGAGAAGAGAGGAATGCGAGGAAGGTGGATAACGACGACGTGGTCGATGATGCCATGGATAATGGCTGTCTTTACATCATCTAATCCACTCTCGTCGGTGAAACATGTACGAATAGTATTCTCGTCTGGGCTTGCAGTTCGTATGGGCCTAAATCCGAATTTTTTGGGCCAATAAAAAAGAGAAGAGTTAATGAGACAATTGGCCCAATTACGTTTATTGAATTAAAATATGACTTTAATTTATAAAAATTTTATAAATGTCTCATAATAATATCGTTAAAATTATTTATATGTAATTATATAGTATAATAATGTAATATCATTAAGATAATTACTATATTATTAAGGACATTTTTAAGATATTTTAAATAATGTGTTATATTTTAATTTCATAACAATAATTTAGATATGTATTGTAATTTTTTCAAAGAAGAAAAAACTAGACGGAATGCCTCAAATCACACAACCTATTAAAACTATTTTTTTATTTTTGTCTTTTCAAAACCACTCATTTTTTATTTTAATTTTTAAAATACTATATACACATTTACTATTTTACCTAGTATAATTACCTTCCCAAAATCAAAAACCCTAATTTTTTGTTTTTGCCCCTATCCTATCTCTCTTCTCTTTTTCCATCCGCCTTCCATCCTCTCTTTCCTCTCTTTACACCTTCACCGCTCTTTCTCCTCTGCCGCACTCTCTCCTCCATCAGTCTTGCAATTTCGATCGCTCATGATGTTTGAAGCATTGCCGTTCGCTCCTCCTCTGGTTCTTCTCTCGTTCCTCTATGCTTGTCCCTCTCACTCCTATTTGCTTAGCCATCTTTCACTGTCTTTGGTTCTGACGGTCTCGCTCAGATTTGACGGATGAAGCATTGTTGTTCAAGATTGGTTAGATTTGATGGTCAAAGCATTCTCACCATCGTGATCTCATTGTCACGAAATGGATTACATAGCCATCATCTTCTCCGCGATCTCACTGTCGAGATCTTGCCTCAAGCCATCTCTGTTACTCTAAAGATCTTGCCTAGATTTGACTATTAAAGCAACACTGAGATCTTCGAGATCATTGAGCCTTGATTGTCATAATCTTAGATACAGGTTTTTTTTTTCATTATTTTTACTTCATTTTTGTAGTGTTTTGTAAATTTGTTGGAAAAGGATGAGCTCAACCAACGCTGCTGACAGTGAAAGGTCAACCGGAGAATGAGAAGGCCCAGCCGACAGCAGAGAAAGAGAGGCAGCGAAGAATATGAATGGGTCTAGTCACACTGGAGTGAATTGGAATGTAGCTCAGACTCGGCGTCAGCGAAGGCTCTAGCAGCTCAAAGCGGCAAAATTATTTGATTTTAGTTTTGAGTTTTTGTGGTTTGATTTGAAATTTTTGTATCTCTATCATTATCCCGATTACTATTTATTGATTTGATAGTAGGAAGAGATAGTGGTCAAACAAGATCAGTCTTATGACATCCATTCGGAGATGAAAATATCGCTAATTTTTTTATTTATTTTGAAACCTGATAGGTTTTCAGACTGAACCTACCGTTTTTGGCGATTTCCCAGATAGAACCTAGTAGGTTCCGTGTTGGAACCAAGCAGGTTCTAGGGTGAAATCTGGTAGGTTCTAAGACAGAACTTGGCGGGTTTTATTATGCTCTGGCATCCCACACCGGTGACTAGAGGCGTTGGCATTTCTTTGTTTTAAAAAAATATATTAGAATCTGGTAGGTTCCACTTTGGAACCGACTAGGTTACAATCTAGCACTTGTGCAGGCGATCGAAGACGGTTAGCGCTTCTTTGTTTCAACATGAAATCACATAACATTTAAATTAAATAAATCACATAACATTCAACATGAAATAAATCACATAACATTCAACATGAAATCTACCAGCAATAGTTAGGCAGTGAACAAATTTTATCTCAGGTCTATTTATCACATTTTTATGTCATAAAAAAAATCTACAAAGATTATCACATATAATAGACACAGAACTATAACATATCCAAAAATAACCTATAAATAAATTCCTTACAGCTCAAACCGTGCATTAGAAGACAGAGACAAAAATAACCACAAACAATTCGGACAGTGAGTTACATGCAATAATTAGTGCCAAACAATTAAAATAAACTTATTTAGACCTCAAAATTCATATGATATCATATTAACATACAATTATAGTAGCACAAAATTTCTCATCACCATATAAAATCATATAATCACACAAAAACATTACACAATAAAAGTTTAACAAATTTACTGTTTAAACAGTCTAAATACCTAGCATCCATAAAAAACTCCATAACTCATAAAATATTAATCAAATCATCACCATATTTTTTAGTCCTTTACTTAACATATATATAAACATGTCCACCAAATTTCGAGCAAAATAACATTCATTTGCATTAAGAACAATAGCCATACATATATGCAACATAAACAATCAGCAACAAATTACTATGAGTGACAGAGAGAAGAAAATTCATAACTTTTTATAGAAAAATCGAAATAACGTGAAACTTCGAGAAATATCACATAACACAATAACATTCCTAGACGGAGATATAGCAGTCGGTTTGAAGAGAAAAAAAAATTTCAGAAATGCTGAAAAAAATAAACTCTTACCTTAAAACGATTTCTCTTCAAGCTCCTTCAAATTAGCCCAAAGGAATTATGATATTTTTAACAAATGATAGCAGGGGAAATTTGAAAGGGAGAAGAAGAAAGATGAACAAGATGAAGAGAGAAAGAACGAGAGAAAAAGGAGAATGTAAGAGAGAATACATGAAAGGGAGAGAGAGAAAAAATATTTTTACGTGAAAAAGTAAAAATGGGGTAAAAAAAGGATATTCTCCCCCTTCAATATTAGAATTTTTTTCTGATTAAAGTGAAGGCAAAATTCGTGGGAATAGAGGGAATTGAGGGAAAAGTCAAAGCTTCCAGGAATGGTTCAAGTTACCATATTTTGCCTTTATAAAACGGAAAACCTTATCAAACGCATTCAATCAATTCGAAGTCAAACATATATTTTCCTAAAATGAGAAAATTATTCCAAAAATATGTTAATTATTCAAAATAAATCATCCGATCACAAAATTATCTCAATCACAAAATTTGGAGAGATTTTTGCTGACTGCTTGTCAGTTGTCATCGGCCTACCGATGTCTCACTTCGGCTTGTCGATCTCTGAAGTCCAGCTTACCGATGATATACCATCGGCTTGCCATTCCGAGGGAATCATTTCGGCCTATCGAACTAAATGGTCCGGCCTATCGATCTACCCTGACATACAAAAATCATTCATAACATTAAATTATCAATAAAATATGATTAAACATATAACATTAATAACATGAACACTTGAGCACATCAATTCCACGTGAGCATCACCTGTCATAACACTTAAAATAAAATGGTTAGTACCATTATGTTATATATCATACACATATCATAAAAATAATACTTAACGTCGTTACTTAATATTACTTAATCCATTACATATTTGTCATAACTGTTACATGAAAATTGGCGGGTGTTACATTTGGTTCTAACGGTCTCGCTCAGATTTGACAGATGAAGCATTGTTGTTCAAGATTGGTTAGATTTGATGGTCAAAGCATTCTCACAGTTGTGATCTCATTGTCACGAAATGGATTACATAGCCATCATCTTCTCCGCGATCTCACTGTCGAGATCTTGCCTCAAGCCATCTCTGTTACTCTAAAGATCTTGCCTAGATTTGACTATTAAAGCAACACTAAGATCTTCGAGATCATTGAGCCTTGATTGTCATAATCTTAGATACAAGTTTTTTTTTTCATTATTTTTACTTCATTTTTGTAGTGTTTTGTAAATTTGTTGGAAAAGGATGAGCTCAACCAACACTGCTGACAGTGAAAGGTCAACCGGAGAAGGATCAGGCCCAGCCGACAGCAGAGAAAGAGAGGCAGCGAAGAAGATGAATGGGTCTCGTCACATTGGAGTGAACTGGAATGCAGCTCAGACTCGACGTCGGCGAAGGCTCTAGCAGCTCAAAACGGCAAAATTATTTGATTTTAGTTTTGAGTTTTTGTGGTTTGATTTGAAATTTTTGTATCTCTATCATTATCCCGATTACTGTTTATTGATTTGTTAGTAGGAAGAGATAGTGGTCAAACAAGATCAGTCTTATGACATCCATTTAGAGATGAAAATATCGCTAATTTTTTTTTTAATTTGAAACCTGGTAGGTTTTGAGACGGAACCTACCGTTTCTTGCGATTTTCCCAGATAGAACCTAGTAGGTTCCATGTTGGAACCAAGCAGGTTCTAGGGTGGAATCTGGTGGGTTCTAAGATAGAACTTGGCGGGTTCTATTACGCTCAGGCATCTCACACCGGTGACTGGAGGCGTTGGCATTTTTTTGTTTTAAAAAAATATATTAGAATCCGGTAGGTTTCACTTTGGAACCTACTAGGTTACAATCTAGCACCTGTTCAGGCAACCGAAGATGGTTGGCACTTCTTTGTTTCAAAGAAAATATATTAGAATTTGGTTGGTTCCAATTTTGGAACTTGGTGAGTTACAATTTGGCACCCTGCACCAGTGATCAGAGACGGTGTTCGGTGGGTTCTAAGAAAGAACCTGGCTAGTTCTAAGATGAAACTTGACGGGTTTCACGATGGAACCTAACAGATTCCATTTCGGCATTTTACATGAGTGAGTGATAGAAATGGTAACTTCGCCTTTTAATAAATCATCAATCT
>CAMOHE010054450.1:0-11588 GCA_946598075.1 Artocarpus hirsutus | reverse complement strand
ACTTATCAAGAGTATAACACTTATCAAGAGTATATCACTTAACATCATCATAAACATATCATAACATCGTCATTAACATAACATTATCCGTTACATCAAATTAGGCGGGCGTTACAACAATTTGGCACCCTGCACCAGTGATCAGAGACGGTGTTCGGTGGGTTCTAAGAAGGAACCTGGCTAGTTCTAAGATGAAACTTGACGGGTTTCACGATGGAACCTAACAGATTCCATTTCGGCATTTTACATAAGTGAGTGATAGAAATGGTAACTTCGCCTTTTAATAAATCATCAATCTCTAATAAAGGGCCATTTTCAATAAATGGTTTACTAGAAGACATTTTTAAAAAGGTGGTGCATTTGAGGGCATTCTTATAAGTATTGAAACCCAAGTTGAGATATTTATGCTTCATGCAACAAATTTTCAATTGGATTGATTTATGCCACTCACTCACAAAACCACTTAGTATGCCATAAATGTTCTTGTCAAAATACTCTCAAATTAGATCTTGGTAAATGAGTCATTACAACAGGAAAAACAAATCCTGTTATGTTGATAAACATAATATTTATAATGTAAATATGGTCTATTCCTGTTCTTATGCAAGTTAAACAGATTGAATATTATTAGTAAATCTTGCATTTACATAGTAAATGACTCATTCACAATTTTCACATGATATTTATTGTGTAAATATGAAATTTACCATACAAATGTAAATAGAATATTGAGGATATATTTGGTATTTTTAGATGTAGATTGGTGATTTAATATTGCATTCTCTACAATTTTTTTTTTTGTGTGGCATAAATCAATACAAACTTTATTTTTGTGGCATATATGTAAAGAGCCCTATAAATTTCAAAAGGAAAAAATTATGCAATAGGATTATTTTCATAAATTCCTACTAACTTATGTACCTTAATTTACTTTACCCTTTGAATTTTTAAAACCGGACAAAATACCCACCGATCTATAAGACATCTTTCAAAATGCTCCTTCGTCTAATTCTATCTACAAACTTAACAGAATTGCTGATGTGGCACCTCATTAAACATTAAAAAATATATTAAAATTAAAATTAAATATATAAAAATAATTAAATATTAATTTATAAATAAAAAACATTTTATTTTAATATTTTTCTCATTTTTTTCACTCCTTCCTCTTCTCCATGCTCTCTTTCTCACTTTTCTTTCTCCCACTCTATTGTAAATGTTGAGACCAATCTCTTCAAAAAAATTTAGACCAAAAAATCCCAACGAAACCTCCTTAGTGATCCTACCTTGTGCCGCCATCCCCACATGCTTGATCCCTCTTCCCACGCCCTCACCAGGTGACGACTAGCTCTGACCTTGAACCTTTGTCCCCAGACATGGCCTTTTTCACTCGTTTAAACACAAGATGTTGCTAGTGTCACGAGTCAAAGCCTCGCCTTCACAAACCCACATCCATTGCCTTGGGACCTTGCACTCTCTCTCTCTCTCTCTCTCTCTCTCTTTCACTCAATCTATCTCGTTCTCTTGTGCTTTCTCTCTTTCTCACCATCTCGATTTTGGCAGGCGATGTGAGAGGAGCGACGAGGCGGCTGAATGGGGCGACGAGGTGTGGAGCGACTGGGCATGCAGCCAACCATGGTGGGGTAAGGACAAGGGCGAGGGAATTAGGTTGGGGTGGCCGTCTTCTTGCCTGATTTATAGAAGAGAGAGATGCGAAGCAGAGAAACTAGATGGAAGGAAAAATTAGGAAAAAAAGATTAAAATAAAATGTTTTTTATTATAAATTAATATTTAATTATTTTTATATATTTAACTATAATTTTAATGTATTTTTAATGTTTAGTGAGGTGCCATGTCACCAATTCTATTAAGTTTTTAGACGAAATTAAATGGAGGAGGCATTTTAACAATTTTTTATAAACTGGGGCATTTTCACTGGTTTTGAAAAATCAGGGGACAAAGTGAATTAGGGCAGATAGATCCAGGGAATTTATAAAAATAATCCAACACAATTTGTGCCAACGTAATTTTTTATGCCACAACTTGTAAAACCTAGAAAATATATGCCATAAATTTTGGTCTTTCATAAATTTTAAACTTCCTCATTTATTTCCTCGTGTTTCTAATATTTCATTTACCTCCTCTTTTGTAATGACTAAAAAATTTATTAATTTAAATCTAAAATTTAATTCAAATTTGAATAGTAAATTTTCTTGATAATTCATATTTTTGTTACATATGAAATAATGTGAATTAATTATGATAATTTTTTTGTGCATTATGTGTAATTTTAAGCAATATGGAGTATTTTAAAATGTGTGAATTTTGCGAGCTAATACTCAAAAACTTGTAAAATACTCTTAAGATGATATTTGTGTCACATTAATAATAATTTTTATGATATAAATTTATGAAGAATAAATTATTAGTAGAAGCAGAGAAAAAAATCATGCCATGCATAGTCTAAAACAATGTAAAATTTATCTGTTGCCACTCAGTTAAACTGGCAAATATTTTTGCGTCTATAGTCTAACCTTTAGAATTCAGTGCAAATTGACACACAAAAGTGAATGGTATATGGTAGACTGTAATTATATATAAAAAATATAAACACAAATATATGAACTATTGTGTTGGAGTTAGGGCCAGTTTGCTATTGTTGTAGCTTTTAAAATAATTGCTATGAGCTATGCTGAGGTAAAAAGCAACTGTAATATGAAGTAGCTAAGTGTTTGGTAAACTACAAATTTAAAAGTGCCGCAACCTTTGAAAACTAGGGTTATGTGTTTGGTAAACAATAAATCTAAATTGCTGCAGAGTTGTAAATAACCGAAATAGATACGAAGACAGTTTATAATCTTATTATAAATTGATTTTTTCTATATTTTGCTATATAATTAAATATGAACTTTTTTCCCATTTTTTTGTGGGTTTTGAAAAAATAAAAGAACAAAAATTTATATGATCCACCTATATTTTTTTAAAGTAAAAAAAATACATAAAAAGTCATCATTTTGTTTAATTGTACTTAATAGATAGAACTAACGTTATATTTTGCATATCATAGCACCCGTCTAGAAGAGAAATTCACACTTTATACAAATATATGTAATAGATAATTTCAAACGTTCATTGTACTTCTTACAATCCAATCTCGTAGTTTGTCCATTTTTTGTGATCTTGGGATATGAGTCGGGTGATCTTCAATTTTATCATTGCAATTCTTCAATTCATTCTGCTCATGAATTGTGCTACTTGGATCATTTATAATTTTCTTAAAATGTCGATCAGTTACAGAGTGTCTCCTTATATAATTTTGTGGTGTCATGATAGCAATGACTATCTATACTAGCTTTGTGAGAGAATAACTCGGCATATCCCTTAGGATCTTCCATCACTTTTTCCCATACTCCAAAAGTTCGTCCAATAAGACTTCTAAGGGAAGAGTATGTATTGTTGAAAATCTTGGTATCCGGTAGGTCGACCACTAAGAATATGATATCTTTGACCTTGGTCTTTATAGGGCCCTAAATAACCTTTCATTTGCGGGTATCCAATATCAACCAAGTAATATTTTCCTATATAACATAAACATGAGCATGTATGCTTAAATAAAAAAATAATATGTGCTTTTATGTGGGTAAAAATTGCACGTACCTTCTGGAGGTTTTGAAAAATCTATATTAAGATCACATAAAACTGTTAACAATATTCTTGAATCATGAGCAATATCTTCCCAACCTGCATATGCAAAAGTGAATTACACATCAATATCACATGCAGCCATTATATTTTCAGTTGGTATCACTTTTCTGCCAATAAAAGGACCTCGGTCTTCCGCAGCGATTACAGCGGGAACATATACACCATCAATGGCTCCAACAATTTTGTGAAATAAATAATTATAATAGTAACTACATATTTTGCATCCTATAACTACTTAATTAAGTTTTACAAGAATAAATACCTTAAAACGTGGCATATATCTGGAATCTCTTGATATTTCTTCAGGAATATCTTTGAATTCTAGATCCAATGGCTTGAATATATCCACAGCCATAGGACACACAACACCCAAAACTTTGGTAAAATACATTTTCACGGTCTCTCCGAAACATTCCCATTTTTGGAACACACATCCTTCTAGAGTCTTTTAATCCCTAATTTGTCTGCAAATCATTGCATAATTTGTAAAATATATCCACTTCCATTCTAAACATATTGTGATAACAATGACTTCTATTTCCTTCCAAAAGTTCGACTCCCACATATATCCTCTTTAGGTAGAGTTCATACAAGAGGTTTTGTGGACAAATTTCAAGTAATTGTATTCAATTGGAAGGGCTATTGTAAATTTAACTTGTAAGTTAAACTCATCATCATTTTTTTGTTTAGCTTCCATTCAAATTTAGTTGTCTGTTAATAATGTGTTAAATTGAATCAATTCAAACTTAGAGATAAAAACCAGTTCATTCAATATGCATATGCAAACACAAAACACAATCATTCTAAACAGAAACCCATTAAACAAGTACGACCAAAAGGGAAAGGAAAAGGATACAGATGAAACTGATACATAGATTAAATAAAACTTGACTAGAAATCCCTGATTTTTTCTCGTATTAGAGCCATTTAACTCTAAGTTCTTGGCTTGTTATTGTCATAAATATCTGTCTATTTTCCTTGGTCCTGAAGAGACGAGTGACAAAAAACTATAAATCACTCCCAACCCCAAGCCCGGGTATAAGTTTCAAGCACATTCATCACATTGGTAATACTATAAGTTTGCATCTCATTTTTCAGTATTGATATAGCAGTCCTTTTACTTTCAACTATATTAACTAGACAATCAATTTGAAGTGATAATTTTGCTGCTTCTCCAGTCTTCTCCACTATTTTCTCTCTCTCTCTCCCTCCTTCTCTCTCTCTCTCTCTCTTTTTAATATCCTGAGCTAACTTTCTAGTAGGACGTTTTCCCTTCTTCTCATTAGAGGCTTTCTTATTATCATTAGTGGGGTCATATGAGTCACCACTACCTTTCAATTCAATCACATTCTCATCACATTTTTTTTTTTTTTACTCTCATATGCAATCAATCTAGATGACAATATACAAGCATAATCCCCTGTGGCAGTTATGTTTATAAACGTCATATTATACTTTTCTAGCATATCTGGTTCAATACACTCCTTGCGAAACTTTGTTATATTCGGATGTATCTACAAGACATAATTTATTAATTAGGATGAAGTTATGGCATTTTTCATGTAATAACAATGCAAAAAAAAAAAAAAAAAAGTTTGCATTTTTCACTTAATACCTGTAGTTTACTCTACCACTCCTCTTGAAATGTATCGATAGTTTTCTTTGTTGCATTCTATCCCAAACCAGTTTCTTTGCCAATTAATTGCCTCCATAATTTCCGATCATTTTAAAATGCAATCCCACTTGTTTTTCTGCTGTTGCCTGGTATACTCTCTTCCAGTAACCTTATTAAAGTTTGTCACTATACATTCCCATCCAACTTTGCTAAAGTGAGTCCTAGGATGATGTCTCGCTTCTACTTTTTTGACACATAAATCACAACATGTTGCCATAGTATATGCGTCCCATGTAGCCTTACTTTTTGGTACATTACCATCAACTTCAATAAAGTTGTCAAATTTTTTATTGTTTTCCATCTAAAATATCATTTATTGCTATTGCTATGTGACACATCCTATATGTGAAAAGTCATTGGATAATTAATCAAATAATTATATAGATAATTAAATAAATAAATAAATAAATAAATATATATATATATATATATATATATACTCACAAACTTAATAATTGACACTAAATTATTCTTAGGTATGTATAGGTCTAATTTAATCAAAATTGAAAAAATCATTGGCGACAAATACAAAAAATACAACAAATCGAAGTGATGACAATAAATAGTATTTTAGCATCAACAATCTTGTTGAATCAGTGTAATAATATATATGGATTGTTGGATGTTTCAAGTAGAAATATAACAACAAATTGTTACTTTATACTTGAGAAAAATGGGTCTAGTATCTGAAAGAGGAAAAAAAAAAAAAAAACAAAATAGAGTGTTTGAATCTTAGAAAAGAAAAAAAAATACCTGAAAGAGAATGGAAACATTTGCAGACCAAATAAAAGAGGGAAAAGAAGAAAAAACAGGAAGAAGAATGATGTAGGAGGCGTGAAATGATCAGAGAAAAAGGGAGAATAAATATAGGGGAGGGAGAATAAATATAAGGGTAATCTTTGGCACTATAAAATCATAAGGGGACATTTTAGCAATTTGCAGCGCAATTGCACGCTGCCTTGATGGATTGTTTCGGTAGTGAGAAAGCAAAATTGCCCTCAGCCTACTTTTGACTTTTGCCTCTTTATTTTGTCTATGTATCAATACAAAACGTTCATTAATTAATACATCAGATTGCATAACCGTCCACAACTCTGACAATCACGGATTCTCTTTCTCCTATCTTACTCTACCCTATTGTCTCTAACGAAGGACAAAAATCTTGCTAATAATCATTTTTCTTATTTTGAACGTTTTGGATCCATTTAGAACACTTGTAGAAAAATAATGATTTTGCCCTTGGTAGGTCTTTTAAATTTCTCGAGCTCGATTTTACTGTTTTAATGAAAATTGTTGCTTATTAGCTTTAAAACAATAACCTAGGGTGTTAGGTTTTCTTATTTGCATTAATGTCAAGTTTAACAAAACTTTGCGATTTCACCGCTTTTAGAAATTTTGACAGTTTTGCCCCTGGGACTAAAAATAATTTCTTTAAACCAAAATTAGAAATTATTTTTTATAAGGATCAAATTTGCTCAAAATACCATACCCAAATTTCTTTTGCAAAATGACGTTTTTGTCCCTTGAAATTTTTTTTCAATTTTAACAAATTTTTGTAAGATCAATAACTCGTAAACAAAGGCGATTTTCGATGAACTGCTTGCGGTTTTTAATAGTTTTGTCGAGATCTGCAACTTTTGTGTTTTGACTTTTTTGAAATTCTCACTGTATATGGGATTTTTTGGGTCATTTTCAATTCTGTCGAGAAAAATATTTTCTTTACAATTCAGTCCCTGAGTCGTTTTTTTAAAAATCACTTTTAAAATAGCATTTTAGCCACTGTTTATGTAGTTCCATAACCTTCTCCAACAATTTTCATGCCTAATCACTATTCTTTTCAAAACTAACATCAAAATTACAAAACTAGTCTACTTTTACATCAACCAACAATTTTCACATTTAAACCTTAATTTCAACAACACCACCATATCATAAACCATATACTCAAGAAATTCAACTACAAACTTGCTTGGTTAACCACATGCTTTTTGAAATAATCAAAATCAAAACAAAACCAAGTAAACTTTAAGTTTGAGAATTAGAACTTACCCAAAAGAAAAATGTGTGATTCTTGGTCTTCCAAGGGCTCCTTTGAAAATTTTTCAAAGCATTTTCCACGTGAGAAAATCTTGAATCAAATTCCCCTCTTAACCTAAGAGAAAACCCTAGGAAAACTTGAAAAAAGTTTAGGTTTTTACCTTGAAAGTTTAAAGAACTTAAACCTCACTCTTGATCTTGATTTTAAAACTTTGCTTGAAAGTGTGTTTTTGTGAAAAATTATTTTAAGAGGGAGGAGTGGAGAGCTGTCGACAATGGTGGAGGGAGTAAATGAAAAACTTTGATGCCTAAGCCTTTAATTAAAGGCTTATCCATTTTTTTTTTTTTTTTACAGTGAGTCACCAAGGTAATCAACTGGATTAGTGGTGGCTTACCATGATTGGTTCCAAACTAGGGTAGCCCAATCCAAATTTGTTGGGTGTCCACTTAGTGGGCTCCAAAACTTTACATAGTATAACTTTTACCATGTAGTATTTTTTTTCTTATACCTATTGGGCTAGAATCAGTGAAAATTATGTCCTTGAACAGTTTAAAATTTCATTCTTATCCTTGGGTTCATTTTTGGAATCAAAACACAGTATTTTCTATATATGTGTTTTTACCTTAACAGTATTCTTACACTACGTTGTACCCTTTTTACACTTATTTTGGGGTTTAGGCATGTTTTTCTACCTTATCTCTACCTTAATCCCGTACTTAATTACATCATAATGTTTTAATTAATTGTGATATAAAATTCGTTTCATGTATATTTTTCACAAATTTTTTTTAAGTATTTATGCTTTAAAAATCTGCATTTGGCAATATCCAGCATTACATCGAGTCCACCGTGGAATTTCCTATTGATACTACTTATTTGTATATTGTCGTAATTTTTATAGAAAATACAATTTATAAGGGTAAATTCATTAATTAAAACCAATTAAATATGAAATTTTATTTATGAATTTCCCTTGGTCATTACACAAAATACCTCTAATTTTGTCTCTATGTATCTTAATGCAATGACATAAGATGCATCACTCATATCTTTCATGTTAAAATTTTCTGAGAGAAATTGTTTCACCTCATATAACAAGCCCTTATTGTTAGTTGTAAGTAAAATGTCATTCACGTATAGGATAAGGAAACATATTTTACTCACATTGACCTTTTGGTATATACATTGATCCATAATGTTCCCTACAAATCCAAATGAAGAAATAACACCATGAAATTTTAAATACTACTGATAGGAGGCTTGTTTCAATCCATATATGGATTTCTTAAGTTTGCACACCAAATGCTCACCATCACTAGAGGTAAATCTTTTTGGTTGTTTCATGTAAACCTCTGCTTCTAGTTCTCCATTGAGAAAAGCCATTTTCACATCCATTTGTTGCAATTCCAAGTCAAATTGTGCAACTAAAGCCATAATAATGTGGAAGGAATCTTTCTTAGACACAGGAGAGAAGGTCTCTTTGTAATCAATCCATTCCCTTTGAGTGAATCCTTTAACAACGAGTCTTGTCTTATATCTTTCAATGTTGCCTAGTGAGTCTTTCTTGGTCTTTAAGACCCATTTACATCTAATGGCTTTCACACCATCATGCAACTGGATAAGATCCCAAACTCTGTTAGAGGCCATAGAATCCATCTCATCTTTCATGGCAACATACCAAAATTTTGATTCTACACAACTCGTGGGTTGTGAAAACGTTTCAGGATCATTTTCGGCTCCAATGTTGTAGTCCGATTCTTATAGATACACTACATAATCACTAGGTATTGCTGATTTCCTTATTCTAGTAGATCTTATGAATGTTGTACCAACATTTTCCTGAGGGACATATTAATCAACTGGCTATTCAACAATTTTTGGCAATTCTTGAATAGGTTGATCCATTGGATTGTTATCAGCAGCTTGTGGAACTTTAGTGATTGGTTGCACAAAACTTGTTTGAACTTGAAGGGTGTTGTGAATGATGATCAATCTATCGCTTGAGCAGGATGGTAGATCTACAGAATGATCCCTTTTGAGGACAATGTCCCAGGATCGATCGCTCTCACTGATCAAGTTATTCTCAAGAAATTTTGCATTTCTTAACTCCACAATCCTAGTGCTGTGAGAAGAACAATAGAATCTGTACTCCTTGGATCTTTTGGCATATCTAATGAAATACCCACTTATAGTCCTTGGGTCCAGTTTCTTTTCTTGTGGGTTGTAAACTTTCACCTCAGACGGGCATCCTTAAATGCGTATATGTCGCAAACTCGGTTTCCAACCTTTCCACAATTCAAATGGCCTCCTTGGGACAGCCTTGGTTGGAAATCGATTCAATATATATGCAGCCATTTTAAGAGCTTCAGTCCACAAGGACTTCAAAAGATTGGAGTTACTCTGCATACTCCGCACCATGTCCATTAATGTTCAGTTTCTTTTTTCTACTACACTATTCTGATCTGGGGAACCAGGCATGGTGTATTGGGCAACTATCTCATGCTCTTGAAGAAACTTCACAAATGGACCAGCTGCCTATCCACTCTTAGTGTATCTACCATAATATTCTCCACCTCTATCTGTCCTCATGATTTTAATTTGCTTTTTGCATTGTTTCTCTACTTCAACCTTGAAAACCTTAAAGGTGTCCAATGCTTTGTCCTTTGTATAAAGCAAGTAGAGATACATGTATCGTGAGTAATCATCTATGAAAGAGATGAAGTATTTCAGACCATGTAAGTCCATGTCTAGACTACAAATATCTGAATGTATGATTTCCAACGTGGTTGTACTCCTCTTTGCACCTTTCTTTGATTTATTGGTCTGTTTTCCCTTAATCTATGAAGGAGATGAAGTATTTTAGACCATGTGAGTCCATGTCTAAACTACAAATGTAACGCCCCCTTTCCGGACGTCACAGATGTCGTTACATTCATTCGTTAAAACATTAACTGAAGCAAACTATTGTAATTGATAACATGTATTTGAAATCATAGTTTGAAAAGCATTCCCAGGATCCGTACATACATTTTTTTTTTTTACAAAAATACAATTCGCAAGAAATTATAATTATTTAATTATAACAATTCGCTTTTCCATGAACATTCTGTAAATATTTTGCTAGTATCATTTATAAAATTAAATGACCTTTGAAAACAAAAGATAAAATTTTTTGAACACGGCTCGGCCGGCAGACCGAACTTTTAACTTCGACAGGTCGAACTGAATCAGCAGGCCGAAGGTCACCCATCAGTAGGCCGTCCGAGGCCTTGCAGAATGGGGTTTTTAAAATCCACAAGATCGGCAGGCCGATGCTTGGCAACCGGCAGGCCGATTGGAAATCTTCGGCAGTCCGACCAGTATGGTCGGCAGGCCAAACTTTTTTAAAAAAAATTTTGATAACAAGTTTAAAAGCTTCAAATGTGGAAGAAAAATTTATAAAATAATAAAAACACATTCACAAAATTTATAAAAATTATTCTTAAATTATAAACAAACTCAAAATCCAAAATCATAGATTATTCCTTCAAAACTTCTTTCCTTGGCATTCTTCCATTTGCAACCCATCTTCCTTAGCTCACACGCTTGTCAATATCCTCCGCCTACTCCATAATTTTCTTACCCTTATCTACAACATGATGAAAAACTTAAATAAGCCAATGCTTAGTAAGTACATTACAATTCTCACAATTAAAAACATTTACTGAACATCATCCTCATCATCATCATCATCATCATAATCATAATAGTGCACTAGGCACATTTTCATAAGAACATATCTTTCATTACATCATCCATATTAAAACTTATCCATTTTATCTTAAGGGGCCCAAGTGTTGCACCATAACATCATCATCATAGACGCGCCGTCATGAGAGGAGAGGGGTAGCTAATCCCAAACCAAACATGACATGTCCAACCTTTGAGACATCATAAACATGAACATAAACATAGGGTGTGCAACACTTAATTAGGTGATACATATATACATACTTATACTTTCATACTTTGAAAAACATTATCATGAAAGCATGCATAAACTTTCATGTCATAAACTTCATGAAAAATCATCATGAGAAATCATCATAAAACCATCATAAAAATGGATTTCAAACTTTTCATAAAACTCATACTTTTCATAACCATACTTTTCATAAACACATCATGTTG